>JAKSZP010013209.1:0-229130 GCA_022478985.1 Massospora cicadina
AACTGGGAGCTGGAGGCTTCTCAGTTCTGTTTTCTATCGACCTGGCCAATATTAAATAAAAGAACTTAAAATTCATATATTTATACTTTGTTTTTATTCTTAAATATTGCCTAACTGCAGCCATGTTTGGCTTGAATCAACAAGAATTGGACTTTTGAGAGTGAGCTTGGGAGAGCTATTGCCTCCCTTTATACCTTGTCTTGGAGTCAAGGCATGTTGCTGGGGTTAAGTATATTTGCAACTGTCTTCCAGGGGGTGCTTGTCCAATCTTGTAGCGCGCGCACAAGGAGAGTAGTATCAGGAGCCCTGTCAGCCCTATGGTCTGTAACATGGATCCTGTTGCCCAACTCATTCGTGGCTCATTGGAAGGAGCCAGTGCGTTACAGGTTCTTTCAAACTTTAAGTTAGTGCCAATACTTCTTTATGGTATAACATTTCATTGATCTTTTAGGTTTTCTCAAAATATCTCTTCTTGATCTCCAATAGATTTTGCATGCTCAAATGGGTCAAATCAACAAGGCAAGGTATTGATCAGCTATGCTGGCTGTATTGGTTATTCATAGGCACCTAATAGCTTGACTAAGATAAGTTCATCTGTAACCTAGGAATCATGAATATTTTCAGTGTTCAAAAGATCTGGAATGGTGAGCTTAGTGGGTGTACCTAAGATATAAAAACCTGTGTCCTCATAACTCCCCTTCAGAGCCATCACTAAATTATTCTCAATGTATATGTTATAAGCGATTGGCAATAATCACTTTGCTATACTTTAGGTTGGTCAGCTTTAGAGGTATCTGACCTTAAGATGACCGCCTTTTTCCATGCTCAGCAAGAGCAGGGTTCTTCTTAAAAATATCTTCTTCATGGTTGTTCTTATTGAAGTAATCAAACTTTGGCTTCTCCTTATTCTTAGGCTAACTTCCTCCATAGTATACACTTGAGATTCTGTGGAGGCCTTTTGAAAGATCTCTGGCTTTGTATATCACCCACATCAGAAAGGGATTCCCTATATCTAAGACATAACTGATGCTTCATTTGACAGGCTTGGCATGCATGGCTAGGTCAGTATTACTATGTAAACCAGCAACAATGGATGCTCTGACAATGTCCAATGTAAGCATTTTTGAGATTAATAGCCTATGGGCCTTGATATAAAGGCAAATTGTGAATTTTGTCCAGGGTTACATTTTATCATAGCGCATTTCTCATGAAGGCTTGATTCTTCATAAACAAGCTTTTTTAAGAACCAAATTCTTTGATGAGAGCTTCCTTCACATATTTCAAGTATGCAGATCATCCATATGAGGTACCATAACCTCTTGGACCATAAATCTTAAATAAAATAAATTAAAACTTAACCTTTTGATAATCAGTCTCACTCCTATTGTGGCTTCATAGATGTAGATGAAAGATGTGATACCCCCTTAGCCAGGCATAAGCTTGTCCTTAAAGATAGTTTTAAAGGTAGTGAACTCCAGTCCTGAGATGATTTATACTACATGGGTTTAAATTTAGTAATTTAGGTCCAAGTGTCACTCTGTACAACTTGATTTTAGAGTCAATGTATCTGATCCTATAGAGAATTGAGATGTTGTTCTTTTCTTTTAAGGTAAATCTTGGTGTAACATACATTAGATTGATTCTTCTTTCAAGGATGACTTTAGTATTCTTTAAGTTCTTAACGCAGATTTCCAGATCTTGAATTTGTTGGCAAGCAGATGAGTGATATGTTTGCAAAAAGATTGTTCTCATCCTTAAACACTCCCATGCACTGTTTAAGTTCTCTTTAATATCCTTTCACTCAGTGTTCTGAGAAGGCTTGTCAGTCTTGGCTTTTAGCTCTTCTGTAAGAGTATTCCAGCGTTTCTCAGCTTCATTGAAGTGACAATAGACTTGGTAATGTTCTCTTGACTGGGGTATTTGCCTCTCATGCAACTCTTTAATCAGTTGAATCACTTGGTAATGAAAAGAGTATACACCTAAGTTACACAGTTTGCTAGATCCTAAAACATAGGCTACTCAAAAAATGATATTTTGTGACGCTGATGTAGTCTCAGAGGTTTGATGGGCCTCCAGTTCATCAATTTGCCATGGAGCATGTTCTAGATGGGTCTTAAGGCAGGGAGATCTGCTCCTCCTGTTGATGGCTAGTAGATGATTAGGCTGCGATTTTGCCATGGGCTTCACTATCTTGTCATCAGATCACTTCAGCAAAGGCGTCAAGTAATTGCTTGGTATTTTGTTTGACTTCAAGATATTCTTTCAAAGGAGCTTCACAACTGTATCCAAAAACGTGATAGCACGGGAATTAAAAGCCCCCACTTGATTTTAGAGCTGACCAATTCAGATTTAGATCACTTTGATAAAATGGTTGACGTCTCTTAAACTTTTTGATGCTAAATTATAAACCTGCTCATAGGCCATCTGCAAGGCCCTTTGGGTATTTATATAATGGTGGAGTTCCTCAAATGGACTCCTAGTAAATGCACAATATGATAAAGCTCTGGGTGTATAAATTGCAAAATATAGTGTGAGAGATTTGAACATGATCCATAACTCTCTGGGTGAGATTTAGATTCATACAGTTTCATAAGAGATCTGTCCACAATGGATGCTTTTTATGGTTGCCTCTTTCTCCTGGGTTGATGACTCCACAAAAAACTCCTTAACTCCTTTGTTGGAGATTCAAGTAAGGTGAGATTCAGGAATCTCCATAGCATTTTCTTGAACTTCTTTAAATGTAACAATAAGTGGACTTCCCATTATATCATCTTCTTCACAATTTCTGTTCTTCACTTAGTGAGTGACACTATCAATTGAGTTATCTTCCATAGTGCAATCTGTTAGTTGCAGGTATTGTTAAGAATCAGCTATGCTCCTGTAGTGAGCACCAGCCAGTTGGGCTTCCATTTTTAAGCTCAATGGTGCTATTCCCAAGAAGCCCAACATTTAATAATTAAAGCTGAATAAGGTGCATGATAAGTGTATTTTTATTTTAAAAGGGTAAAAAGTCACCGCTTAGGTCCCATCAGCTAGAGTATCCATCCTATGGTAAATATAGCAAAATACTTATTAGTGTTTAAAAAACAAATATAAAATTGGTGATATGACTTTGTTATCTTATAAAATAGGTGTTTTTATATTTTGTATTCAACAATATAACCCCAAAAAGGAAAAGATTATTAGAATTAGTAGGGGGAGAAATCTGGAAGGGAGGCTCTTGGTCAGGTGATGCATTCTGAATGGTATAATGCCTTTGCTTTATATTTTTGATGTGGCAAAATGGTGAGTTGTATCCAGGTCAGATGAGACTGAGGGTCACTTAGGGTGATCATTCAACAGCTTTTTGATTTTTAAACTTTTCAAGTTTGTATTAATATGCTGCCTCAAGTGCTACCTCAAATTGTTGTCACCTGAATCTCTGTTGATCAGTCATTTTGATGAGGCAGGTCTACATCTTGTTTTAACTTAAGCTCAAATTTGTTTTTTGGGATTTTCCTAGAGTCAAATTGAGCTGTAGTACTGTCAACTTCTCCAGGTAATTTACTGAGGTAATCTCTTGTATCCCTTTCTCAGGTCTAGGTGTCAATTTGGCTGAGGGAGTCAAATGGTTGATATTCTTCCCATCATGTCTTATATCATAATATCTGACAGTTATAAAAAGCAGTTTTAGTTATTATTAAATAGTCTCAAAGATTGACTGTTATATAAAAGGTATCAAGGCTATCTCATTTCTTATGGTGTAAGTACCAAGGCTCAGAACTTGAGGTATTCCCATGCCACCTTCACTTTTAGAAGAAATGGAACCCACAATCACCCTGGTAAGCCCCTCTTAGCTAATGCTGATCTGGAGCATACTATAGATTTGTGCAGGGTTATAGCCTTCCCAGAAGGAGGCTCATCTCCCTCTTCCTAATTCCAGGTTCACCCCTGAAATTCTGCCTTATTAGATCCTGCTCTATTCAAAGAGGTCAGCCAGTTTAAGATTTCACCCACCTTATTTTCAGCCCTCATTTTGCCAGTTCTCCAAGTTAGCACTTCCACCATCCAAATTGGGCTAAATAGTAGCAATATGATATTGCCATGGTGGTAAGGGGTCAAGTTACCCCTAAGGCTGAAATTGTAGTTTTATTCTTTTTTGGACTACCCATTAAAGCCTCAAAGATGGTATATCCCTCATGGGCCTTCAAGAATCTTTAGTTTGATCCGACTCAGTGGTCACATTGCAAAATTTGTATACATTTCCATCTCTAAATTCAATTTTTTATTTTTTATTTATTTTCATATAAAAAATTTTAATTTTTCAACTTCAATTTAATTTTTTTGATTACCAAATCTTTTAGCCTCTATATTAGGGGGTTAGTTACCCCAAGATTTATACAAGTACATCAAATCTTGCATTAATGAGCGTTAGAAAGGTTTCCTGTCTCTAATGTTAAGTGTTGGTCAAATTCTGTACCCTAATTTATTGATCTTAGTGTCTAATTAAATACAATTTGCCAAACTATAGTAGTGTTTTTAAGTTGCTGCTAAATTTCTTATTTTGAAAATTGTGTAGGTCACCCTACTGTTAACATTAACTACTCACCTTATGAAAACATTTCATTTTCTGTAAGTAATATATCATGTAAATTAAACATGATATCTTTTGATGTTAGTGGCCACCCTCAACCTGTTTGATTGAGCGTGGCAACTCAAACACCTGAATTAGCATTGCACCTTTATAAATTCTTCACACATGGTTTTCCCTACTTTTTCCAAAAGATACATTTATTATTACACAGGACTTTATTGTCTTCAGAACCCCTTTTAAACCTGGAAAAGGACCAGGTTAGTCCCATAATAGCCTCCACTTTTGCTCTATGCATGATTTTGGGAGTCATTGGTATGAGTCTAAATGCATATCTTTCCCACATTTTCACTCAGTTTTGTACTTCAAATCAGTAAATGATGCCCTTGAAATTCTGTGTTCTATCATAATTAATGACTATCTAAGCTTTGAGCCCAGTTTAAACTTTATCAACTGTTTATCTTATTTAAGGCTATTATGTGCTTCATAAGCTTATAAGTTATTTTTTCATATATTTACCCACTGTAGGTGTCAACATGTATTATTATCTGATAGTAGAAAAATTATTTTTTTGTTGCTTGTAAACTCAATTTGATATAGAAACTTGACATATCTTACAAATAATTACTATCATGCTACCAATAGTTCAGTTTAATGGCCAATGACACCTTATTATTCAAAAAACTAGCCTCAACAAGTTCTATACAAAAAATTATTAAACTTTCTTTTAATTTACAGCTTATGTTATCACTAATCCATACATATGTATTTTTTCTAGGCATTATTCTATCAGAGAGCATTCTATAACCTTTAGTGTCCATCCTATAATTGGGTTCTCAACCTCAAGTAAAGGTGAGGTTAACTTATGCTATCTAAAAGTAAGATAATGTAGCTTTAGGATATGAAGCTTATCTCTATTAAATCTGTTATACATTACTAAACTTAAGTGTTTAATTAAAAATGAACTTATTTACCTAAAATTATTAAGCAATTGTTCTATTATATCTTTTTTTAATTCTATTATATCTTCATCATCCTGGTGTTTTAACTCATTAGCCTTCCATACTTTGTTCTGGGCCCATTATTTTAAATCTTTGTATAACTCAAAATTTATCATATGTTATCATCAAAAGTGTCATGGTTATTTATGTATATGGATGTTTTATTTATATATTCCTCTATGAAAAGGCTTTATAGGAAGCACTATAAGGATTCAAGCCCATGTTACATACTCGATATGAAATGAAGACCATTTATACCACAATTGAAGTTAAGATATAATCACTTGGATGTAAGTGTAGCTTGCTTCTAAATTCAAAAAATTATGAGGAAAATGATCAAAGTTTATTTAAACAAGGTTTAATGAAGGTATTTCTGTACTAAGGAGCCAAGCAACTGAAACCAAGATGGATAGTATCACTGATATTATAAAATATGCTTTTGTGAATGAACCAAAGCACCAATGATAAACTCAATTTCCAGGAGGCTATATGATAAGTACCCACTCTCAAGTAAATTACTTTTTCTTGTTAAATCATATTTTTATGCTAATTTGGTTGATGAATTTCAGTTGGCATCCAACCTTTATTTTTAAAACTCTATAAATCTTAAGGTAGGTTGTCTCAACATCACAATAGTTCATTTATTGTACTTCAATATGATGCACATTTTATGGCACTCCTTTATCTTCTATCATAAAAATTCTGAGACTAAGTTTCACTGAGTTTCAGTACCATATGACAAAGCTTCTAAGTAAAAAAATGACCTTTAAACTCTATTTTGAAACTTAAAACATAATTTGCTTACTACATTTTTATTTCTTTAGAGGATTTTAGCTTCAATAAATAGAGATAATATGAAAAAAAATGTTTAAAGAGAATAGTTAAAAGTTTATGTATCATTATAACCTCATAGATATTATCAAAATGATATTATATGCATATATATACATAATTTTGTCAAACACTTACAAAATACTATAAATGATTTTTTAAAAGCTTGTAATTTAACATTGTGCAATGTTACAATAGTGTAATTTGTATAAAGCTTGACAAGTAATCTTATAAAGTTAATTTTTGAGTTCCTATGACATTGGATGAAAATTGTTAGCTTTTTATTACTTAAAACAAAAAATTTGGTATTTATATTCTTTAGAGTTTAAAAGTATTTACATATTGACCCAATATTATTTCTCTTTTGTGAAACTGTTAATAGTCTTCAACAGATCAAAATATTCTGATGGATACATCCTCTAATTTAAGTTTAAAAAACAAACTAAAATAAGGTTTTGGTACTATGGTTACAACTGATAGTTGATATATGCAAAAAACTATTAATCTACTGGACATATTAGAAGATGCTAAAACTTACTTAGAGGCTAATGCTTTTACTATACTGTCTCAAGTCTAGTTTTGGTATATGTTATATTTATATTTATTGCGGGGAAGGCCAACCATGGGATGGACACTTCTGAATATGACTCAGGAAAGATAAACTTAGTACCAGGGGAGGCACCCCAGAGAAGCAATGCTATCTCTTGTTGCCAGCGGGAACGCCACTTATGGGGAGGGGAGGGAACGTGTGAAGGGGCCATAGCCACTATTGAGCATGTGTGGAGGAAGGGGTCTGATTTGATGAACCAGACTGGGAACCAGGAGGAGACCAGCTGTCGGCGACGCGGTGGGAGGTATCCAAACATCCATGCTTGAAAGTGGTCCACCAAATGAGACCAGAATCTGTGGACAGCTTCTGGGAGGGTGGGGATGGAGCCAGCGATGGCATCCAAGACAATCGTGTGGATAGTCCACATGGCGATTGCAACCACCAGAGCATGGAGGGAGGGTGGGAGGGGGAGGCCATTGATGAAGCAAACATATCTCTTGACATACTGAAGGGATGCGTTTGATCCTGGCCCAGTAGACGTTGGACTTCGCGCCATATCACTTTAGAGGTGGGGCACTTCTCCAGGTGGTGGAACAGCGTTCCATACTGGCCACACATGACACAGGATGATTGTAAAGCATTAGAGCGCTCAGCTGTACAACACCCGCCTCAGGCAGCGCCACACATGGGAGTGGACTTGAAGCTGCAGCAGAGGATGGTGTGCATATTTCCAGATAGTCTTTTGGGTCTCAGTGGAATAAGGGATGTCCATCATGTCCAGGTAGTCCACCCTGGATAGGACATGGGGTTGAATGGGGATCACACCATTATGGATGGGTAGCCCCTGTACCTCTTGTGTGAACTGAGGAGAGGGGCGGCCTCTTTGGGTTGTATGTCCACTAATATGAATTCTCCACTCTGCGCTTCACATGGAGAGTAGGATTCATTTGTAGTGGGTTTTAGTCCCGTGAGGACCTGTGGCCGATGTGTGTGATGCGAGGTATTTCATCAGGGAGTGGGGGTTTGATGGATTGTTGAGGCCCAAGGCTCGGGAGAAGTTGGAGTGGGCCGCGCAGGACCAGTGTTGGGATGGGAGTGTAGGAGCGGTGATGGCCGCGATCCAGGTGCCCAGGATTTGGCAGCATGGGCTTTGAAGTCAAGCAGGCCCATGCCACCTTGATGATGAGGGCCAAACATGACCTCTAGCTGTACTGGTGGAGGGCGGCCTGACCAAAGCCATCCTTGCAGCAAAGCATACAGGGATTTGAAGAAGCTTGGGGATAAGGGGATGGCGTGGGCTCCAAACCAGACTTTGGATAGGAGCATAGAGTTGGCAAGAACAACCCTGCCAGTGAGGGTAGTAGGGTGGGCACTGAGAGAGGCGATTCACTTCATCATGTTGTCCAGTATATGGCACTCCATTACTGCTGACGCATATCCGCCTACCTCCATCCACATGCCCAGATGGCGCACTGGTCCTGTGGTAGGACGTGGCATGAAGGGGAGCACCAGTGGAGCGTGTGTGTTGAGTTAGTAAGGCGTGGATATGGGCGAGCAGATGGGCTGGGTTGGGAACTAATTGCTGGGGCCCAGCAGTTCTGAAACTGACCAAGGAGGATGATTTTGGTTTTGGAGGCGTTCAGTGCCGCGTTGCTTACCCAGGAATATTCCTGGATGAGGGCTTCAAGCGCGCATGCATCTTTGTTATTAGACACCCCCACCACGCAATCATCTGCAAATGCCATCATCTTGACTGGGGTTTGGCCTGGCACATGGACCCCAGTGAGTTGGGCATTCACATTTCGCAGTAGTGGGTCAAGGCTGAAGTTGTATAAGAGTGGGCTGAGGGGGTCCCCTTGTTGTAGGCCCCTTTGAGGGCGGACTACTTCCGTTAGGAAGCCTGGGCCACGCACTGCCATTGTCACAGATTCCGTGAGCAGCATCACCCAGTTTATGAAGTGGGGGGTAGGCGGAATTGATGGAGGCATGCCTTAAGGTATTCCCAGTTTACTCTATCATAGGCCTTTTGTTGGTCCAAGAATACAAGTGCCCCAGAGGCTGTGGACTGACATACATTAGCCACAGAGTGCACGTTATCCCAAATCGACCTTCTGGGGATGAAACCAAATTGTTCTGGGGAGATAGTGGCAGATGCTACAGTCCCTAAACGGTTAGCCATGATTTTTGTTAAAATTTTGGTGTCTGTGTTTGTTAGAGAAATGGGGCGCCAGTTGGCTAAGTCAAGCTTATCCCCTTTCTTGAAGAGTGTGACAGTAAAGGCCTCATGTCCTCCTGGTAGGAGGCGCATTTCCAACAGGCTTTGGTTATGTGAGGCTAGCAGCAATGGGGATATATATTTGAAATGTTTTTTGTAGAACTCATATGGAATGCCATCTGGGCCTGGGCATTTTTGGTTTGGCGCACCGTGAATAGCTGTCCATAATTCGTTCAGAGTAATTAAATTCATTATTTCCAGGTGTCAGAAAATGGTGCGGATATGAGCTTGGTCAAGAAATTCTGCCATTTCATCCAGCTGAATTGGTTCAGCTTGGTATAACTTGGAGTAATATTTTTGTGTTTTGATTGCCACTTCAGCTGGTGTGTCCACAATGGAATTATCCAATCTTTGCATCTGTGTGCAGGCCACGCTCTAGCATGGTGCAAAAAAATTTTTAAAGAAGTATGCGGTGCACTTGTCACCTTTAGTGATGCATGTGGCCCTGTATTGGACACAAACCTGATGTTTGTGTTGCCTTTTGAGTGCGTTGAGGTGGGCAGCTGCCTCCACCCACTTCTGGCCCCATGCAGGGCTGTATCCTGTGGCTGGAATGTTGGACTCTAAGTGGGCCAATTCTGCCAGAGTGTGTGAGATAACCGCCAATGTGGCTCATGAGCATCTGGAGGAGAGATGGCGATAGTGGTGGATGGTGTCCTCTTTGAAAGTTGCCCATGTGGAAATGGGGTCTGCACAAAATGGTGCAACAAACAATTTTTCCAAAGTTGCCTCTTCCACCCACGTAGAAAATCCTGGTGACGCAAGCTTGGGGGGCAGATTTTGCACCAATGTGGGGCCTTTGCAACTGTGACGGGTAAGTGGTAGGTTATCAAGACTAGTCAGTGGTCAGAGAATTCCATTTTTGTTGTTTTGAAGTGAGAGATGTGGGGTTGGAATTTTGCTGGCATTAGAATAAGGTTGATTCAGGTCATGGACCTTAATTGGCCATTGTGGATGTGGGGACGCGTCATGTTTTCAAGCAGTGGGGCATGTCATGGCAGTACATCCATTAACCCAAGGGTGGCTTTTAGAATGCATAGTTCTACATGACCCTGTGGGGCGTGGGAGGAGGAAGGCCACCAGTCCGTTGGAGTGTTTAGCCAACAGTTCATGTCACCAACTAGGAAAGAATCAGGGGGTAGCAGGAGGGATTTGACCAACGAGAAAAAATTCAACGCTTGTGTGCACCATTTGGGGTGTAGATGTTGATGATTGTGTGTGCAACGTCAGCCCACGAGAAGGTGACAATGAGCACTTGGCCATTTAGGAATGTTTCTGAGGATGTGAATTTGAAAAAATTATTTTTCTGAATTAGCACCCCACAGTGCTTCAACCAAAAGGATAGGGATGGGAGGAGCACTGTTTTCCAAGCTTCCTTGGAACCTTGTGGACAGTGGGACTCCTGGATGGCCAGGATATCCATGGGTAAATTGTGTTGTAAAAAACTCAGTTTCCTAGCCCAGGATGGGGAGGCCTTGAGTCCGATGATATTCAGCATCCCTAGAGTGAAGGCTTCCCCTATCATACCTTAGGTGTGAGGGGGTGGGCCCCCAGGCCCACCAGCCTCTTCAAGGTCCCCACAGGCTTTCACAGCAGTGCAGGTGTTAGCAGCAACGCTATTGGGGTTTTTGTTAATTTTTATGGAAAGAGTCATGTTGGCTTTGGCCTTCACTTTTTGTTTTCCCAACATCAGACAAATTTTTTGCGGTGCGGATAAGTTCAGTGCACCGTTGAGCGGGTCAAAAAAAAATTTTTTTCAGTTGGGATAGGTCCCAAGTCAGTTTTGACCAGAGCTTGGGTGCAGCAATTGGGTGAGATCAAATCTCCCATTGGATCCTCAGATTGAGTGGCCCACTCAGCATAGGCTTCCCAATCTGATTGGGTGATGGATTCCTGAGTTGCTTCTGCCACAAAGGTCTCCATATTCTCCTGGCATTGTGAGTGTGGGATGGTGGTGGTGGCCTTGGCTGCTTCCTTGGCCGCAGCCCTATGGGCCTGCTTGGCCTTCTTCCACTCCTTCAGGGAGATGGGCTTTACCAATAGGTAGCAGCCTTGTGCTCCCCATGGGAAAGCCTCCTTGGTGCTTGCAGTTGGTTTGTAGTGCACCTCTCCACTGGCCATGGCTGCCGAGGGGTGCTCTTGGAATGTGATGCCCTCCTTGATAGGGCATGCATGCACCTTATGGCCAAATACATCACAGTGGGTGCAAATGGGGGGTGCGCTGTCCACGGTTACCCGGAATGGGTGGGTGGTATGCCCTGCAATGTCAATAAAGGTGGAGTGCAGGATCTGGGTTAGGTCCTTCGCGATCTCCTCAGTTGGGGTCAGAACTACGATAGCTTTGCCGGTGCACAGGTGTAGCATCAGCATGAAATGTTGCATTTTGAAAGATTGTATTTTGCCATATACAGTGAGACCATCTTTCAGGTGTTGCTCCAAAATGGCATATTTTACCATAGTAGGCAAAAAGTCAAACGTGAGGAAAATTTGATTTGATTTTATCCATCTGGTGCATTTGGTTTTGATGACCTGTTGCCCTTCGGGGAGGTTGACCACTATGTGCACTGCTGCAGCCTCGTCTGCTGCTATTTTGCTTTCAAAACCTAGGTCCAGCCAACCACGCGACATGGAGTGAGGTGCAACATACACCGCGGTCAGGAAAATTTTGTGTACATCTTCACAAAATTTTTCCCATAAGGCTATTTTTTGGATGTCCAGATACACATGGACTCCAAATTCCACCGACAAAAGTGGCTGGGAGTGTGGCATGTTGATGTACTGGTTGCATCGTGCTTGCCACGCAAGTATCTCCAGGGAAATTGTGACCGCCAGTTTTTTGAGATTTTTGTCTATTCTGCCGGATTCTCCGGGGCATTTTTGAATGTTGGAGGCCACGGGCCTTCCACCTGCTCCTCTTGCCTTGCTTGCCCAACTGCTCCCAGACATGGGCGCAGACTAATCTCCTCTGTGAGATTATCAAACTAGATTTAGTCTTGAATTGAATAGGTTGCAAAAGTGTTTGCAACGAGAAAGAAAAGTTGCGATAGTTTTGGTATATGTTTGAAAGCCAAAAGATATAAACTCTTTTTCTTAACTTATCTAATTTAATTTGATATAGCACCTTTTGTTACCTGATTTATAAAATCTTTTTATTACTTCTAAAGTTAAGCTATAGATTTACTAATATTTGATAGACTTACTTATCATTTATTAGTGGTTTTATATGGTATATCCTAATCTCAATTCGTTAATTTTGCTTTAATATTATATCTAAATAATAAAACAAAATATGCGCTTGTAGTATAGAGGTAGAATACTTCTCTTCCAAAGAAGTGGCCTGGGTTCGATTCCCAGCAGGCGCATTAGATTATTTTGGACATATATTACTGAACATGTAATTAAAAACATTTAAAAGAGTTCAAAATTTAACTTTTGAAATTCTTAGTATAGCAAAACTTTTTTCTATTTTGTACCCCTACATTTTCTTTGTACTTATTCAGTATACTAAACCTACACATATTTTATATAGCTCTAGATATTCATTTCATTCTATTGGAATTTAACTACCTAATTTCTCCCTTATATTACTCTTATAATAAAATGTACCATCAGATTTTAAGTAGTTTAGTTTAATCAACTAAAAAATAAGAACTACCATAAAGTTAAAAGTTGAGAATAGGCATTAGGAATATTTCACTTATGCAATATTGGGGTTGGGTTCAATCAACCTTGCAAAAATTGTGATTAATTAGTGTATATCAGGAATTCCAGCTTGAAACAATTGCCCAGGAGACCCATATACCTAGTTCACAAAATTTTTGATTTAATATTTAAACAATACAATTTATCACTAATATATAACTGAGAATTACTCCCATGATTCCTCATAGTTTCCACCAGGGTATTTTTTTAAGATGACATTTTTTAGAATGTAATTATTTATCCTAATTTTTAGTTTTTGTGTCTAGTAAAAGCTATTTCCCAGTTATTCTTGTCACGGGCGGGGATCCCAGACCCCGTCCGTTTCATCCTGGAAATGCCCACGCGGCGGCATTCCAGGCGGGCAACCTAACCAAACAGACTTAGGCACAGGCGAGGCGAACCTTTTCTCATCAAATCTCGGAAATGCCCACACGGCGGCAAACGGAGTGATGAGGCCGGACTGTCACTAATACGAGGTCCCCTATCACAAACCCAAACCCAAAAATATCAGGTAAGCGAGGCGCGACACCTCGAAAGAACTTTATCTTTATTTTAAAAATAATAAAAGACCGAACCGGGGGGACCAAGGCCAAGACTTAGAATTCCAACTTGGAATTCGAGAAGGTCAGGTTCGACTTTTATAAAGTCGCTTCCGAGGAGCCTCTCCGATTCATTCCTTAAGCCTGCTGAGCTTAAGGAATGGTCGGAGCGGCTCAGCCCAGCCCTCTGAGTCTGACCATCCACTCTACCATACCCAACAATTCCAATTGGTTCGGTTTGAATTAACCGAACAAACCAATCGGAATGTAACGTTCGGAAATTCATCCTTTCGGATGATTTCCGTTCGTTACAATTCTCCTCATGTTTTTAAATTTACTTAATTTGGAGTCTGGTTGGTTGTACTTGGGCTTCTATCAGTTGAGGCTTCATTTACCAATCAGGAGACCTTCACTAGAATGTCAATTTATCAATAATGGAGACTCATAGATACAGTCACATAGTCCACTGTTTTCCAAATCTGTTTTCTCTTAGTTCAGCTCTCATAATATGTTCTCCTTTACTCAACCTGATGCCACCTTATAATTCCCAAATTGCTTCCTTGTTGTGTTGTGAGCCATAGTTAATTTGTTTCTTCCTTCTGCAATGATGTTCATATACTCTATTCACATTCCAAGCAATCACTTCTCTTCTTATCTTCCATAACAATATATCTCACCTCTAATCACTTCATAATGGAAAAGACTTTCATTGACTTTTGTGGTTGCTGCCACCAACCATAAGCTTCTAATACTTGTCCTTTCATCTCTTAGTTCCCCGGTTCTTGTGGTAGCATGAATTTATATTATAATCTCTTACAGTTGCTATAGATTAGCAAGTGATAATATGATCTACATAATAAACCTATATAATCTAAAATTCTAAAAAAATTCTCTGTAGTAGATATGATATTATATCATTTACTGTTTTAAGCGCTACCTTATAATATTATATAGTTTCTTTTTATGAAAACTAAGTGATTGAGGTGATTACATGTCAATAACATCTAAGGTCATTATGTTAGATAAAGATCAGTATTAGAATGAATGAATTTCTCTCCAAAAATGGACTTGATTATCTACACAACTAGTTTTATATCATATATTATAAAGATATTACTGCAGCCTATATACTTAATCAAAAGTTAACCACATATACTGAAACTACTGTATATGCTGATTACATTAGCCTTTACTTATCAACTTTACTCTTTTCCTAAAACTTAACATAAAGGGCTTACTATATGAAAGAATACAATGACTTTATACTTGTACATAGAATATTATGTTAATTATAATTAGAATGAGTTTATGTTTGTTTGTCATCTGATCAATATAGCAAAAATTGTTAGGAAAGAAAATCAAAGATTTTTCATTTATATAAGACTCTTAGAAAGCACTCAAGTTCTGATATGATTAATTAAAGAGTCATAAGAACGTGCTTAACTATTAAAATATTTGTTGTTTAAGATTGCACATTTACAACATCGATGAATCCCCCCTTGGGTTGGGACCATCTAGTACTAAAAAAAGATTGCACATTTACTAAGAGTTTAATTTAATCATAAGATGATCTTATAATAGATTTTTTACTATGATGAAAGTTTTTTCAATATAGTAAGTGCTCTTAAAATGGAACATACAATTTTTTCATCAACATATAATTGACGTGGCTTGCAAAAGAGGATAGCGTCAGGGTTAATAAGCATCTTTATGTTTTTTAGGTACTTGGAAAACTTTTAATTATGAGAGCAAAGAATATTGGAGGGCATGACAAAACTTTTATATGAGTAATATAAAATAATAAACTAGTGTAGAGAAATATATACAAATCTATATTATACTATAAATTTAATGTGATATCTTTTATAGGAAACATATGACTACCAAATTATTACAAGTAATAAAGTCAACATCATAATTTTATTTTTAAATTTTATTCGAGGTGGGCCGACCTGGGGACGATACCGCACCGATTGAGGGGAAATCGAATGAATGGGAAAGGAGGATAAAAACCGGAAAACCTCCATGCGCGGCGTATGATAGGCCAGGAACTCCATGGACCGCCTTTGCTATTCGCTATCTCGGTTCGGGGCATTGGTGTGCAAAACCAACACAGTCAAAATCGTCCCCTACCCAAAGTCCATTACCGGGATCGAACTCGGGAGGCATAAATCATTTAATATAAAACACCCAAAATTCCGTTTTGTAAGTATCCTTAAATTATCAAGAGATTTTGTTTTTACTTAGCTATCTGGATAAGTCTTACAATTCATATTATAGTAATTAATAAATTAGACTCATTGTTATATTTAGCTGTATCAAGTTTCTAGATAACATTTTCTTGACTTTTAGTATCATTAAAGGTGCTTTTAAACTTTTTATGATTTAAAAGTCTAGCTTTCTAATTTTATTTATGAGTATGTATAATTAATATAGTACACTTTTTGACAATGTTATATTGTATCATAAAGATGATAGTGTTACAACAGGTATTAATATTATATGATTTATTTATTAACATTATTTTGTGCTATTACTAATACAATAAAGATATATATTAATTTATTTTCTTCTAGATAAACTTTGATAGCTGTCTCATCTAACTAATAGTTATAGGTGATTAACTTCTAATCTAATTTACTTATATATTTTTAGGGGAGGATACCCCAGTGGTTGAGTATGGACCCTCTACCACTGCCTCCCCAAGTTCAAACCAGGTAGATGAACTTTGGGCAGGGGCTGATTATGACTGTGTTGGGTTTGTGCACCAATACCCCAAACCAAGATATCAAATAGCAATGGTGGTTTATGGAGTTCCTGGCTTATCATATGCCATGCATAAAGGTTTTCTGGGTTTTATCCTCCTTTCCCATTTTCTTCACTTCCCTTCATTGGTGTAGTATAGTTCCCATATTACCCCACCTCAAATAAATTTAAAATTTAAAATTTAAATTACTTATATATTTTTCATAAAATGTTTTAGGAGCATCCTTAGTCACCTACATAAGTAGTTTCAAAATAGTCACTAGTCATTTTTCTCACTATTCACTCATGTTAATCTTCTCATTTAGTTTCCTAATAGAGAGTCTTTGCTATGTATGAATATATATATTTAATTTAATTTTATTCGAGGTGGGCCGACCTGGGGACGGTACCGCACCGATTAGGGAAGTGAAGAAAATGGGAAAGGAGGATAAAACCCGGAAAACCTCCATGCATGGCGTATGATAGGCCAGGAACTCCATGGACCGCCTTTGCTATTCGCTATCTCGGTTCGGGGCATTGGCGCGCAAAACCAACACAGTCAAAATCGTCCCCTACCCAAAGTCCATTACCGGGATCGAACTCGGGAGGCAGTGGTAGAGGGTCCATACTCTACCACTGGGGTATCCTCCCTTTGTATGAATATATATAAGTTTACTATATATTTTATAATATTCTGTAGTGTATATTATTTTTTTTGCCTCAGATAAGCCTAAATTTTATGTTAGGTAATTCTTTAATGCCTATTGTAAATTTGTAAATAGTTTTCTGATATTATATGGCTAAATAGACATTTCCTCAGCAGTGTATCTGCACCTTAGCAAACACAATTCAATGATTATTAAAGGGATCTCCATTTTTAATTTCTTCATGCACTTGATCACTTTGATAATAAGCCATATAAGTAGCAATAACATCTTTATTAGAGAATAACAGTAGCATCAAATTAAAAATGTATATATTGGGTTTAAAAACCTTAATAGTATAAAAGTAGCACATATATAAGAGAAAATGTTGAGTTAAAAGTTACAGCAACATAAGGACAGAAATCTGGAGATGCAATGATAAAAGATGATCACAGAAAAAGCTCAAAATCTTAAAAGGGACCATATAATAAAACTAGAAAAGTCAAGGATAAGACAGCCATAAGTGAACAAATTAACTTTCTAATCATCATATATTGAACTAGAGGTAGTATCTTAGGAGTCAAAAGTAGCAAAAAGGATGGATCAAGATGACAGCCATATAATATTCATTCATATTAGTAACTATTGTGCATAAAATGCAATAAGGATAAATAAGCATAAGTTAAAAGTTGTCAGACATTTGAATTGCCAAGGAAAGACTTGGCTTATATCATTGTTACTAAATTATTATGACAGCAATTAAAGTCTACAATGCATTGTCATTCTGATTCTTCAGGTAAAACCTTCTGAAAAAATTAGAAGGGTTTATTTAACCAAGGTAAGCCAACAAGTGGATGGGCAATACCAAAATACATATTGGGATAGGGGGAGGTGAGGTGTAACTAAATTAGGCACCCCAGAGTAGATGAGCTATCCCTGTTGCCAGCCTGTACTGCCAGGTATGGGGGTTGAGTGCACTATTCTGAGTGGGTGTTGGGATTTTGCCCATATTCCCAGCCTGCTAGATTACCTGGTATTGCTAGGGGAAAAATTCCCTAAAGTGAAGTGAATTGGAAATTGGTTGACCCAAATTTTGGAGGAACTACGTTTGGGGATTTTAGGATATTTGTCTGGTTGTATCCATTGGGGATTGATCCAGATGAATACCTAATATCTCATCAGGTGGAGCGGCTGACAAAATAAGGGCATCTGATAGTGATTAACTATCAGGTGTACCAATTGGGATTGGTCAGGTTTCATCACCAACTGATTGGGAATGTTTAATGAGTTGTGAGGTGAGTGATGCTGCCTGCAACTAGCAAATTGATTGGTTGGTGAAGTGACCTGCCATAATGGGTAAAAAGTCCCATTATCTAAGCAGGTCGCTAGCCAATTATGGTTGATTCTTTTGGATTGAGAGGAAAATGTTAGGGACACGTTTCTGACTCTTTCCATTTGAGGTCTCAAGGATGTCCAACGTCAGAATCCTAGTCAGGATGGGGAAGACCATCGCTGCTGAGATGAGGAAGGGTGATTCAATGGCAATGGCTGCCATTTCATCAAAGAGGTGTCAACCAAGGGTTAGATGGCCAAATCCCCTATAAATTCCCTAGGATTCACTCTAATAAAAAAATAGACATTAATATAGACATTAATATAGATATACACATATACATTACTACTTTAGAACATTATTAGTTTTATTGTAGATTTGGTAATAGTTAGACTATCAGCATCTAGCGTGAAGATTCCATCTCAAGGATATTATTGCAGAAGGCAATAATTGGTAGACTCTCAGAGAAGAGTAGAGATCTGAGCGGGGATCTAGAGATGAAGGGAACCATGGCTAAGGGATTGCTGCTGACTGTGTGTTGGGCCAAAGGAGACTGCCATCAGAGGATCTTAACAAAGATTGAGTGGACAGGATTACAGGGAATGAATCCCTAAGAGTATGATATCCAGTATTAATTGGAAATACTGGCCAAAGCGTTGGGCCTGAAAATAATTCTAACTCAACTATGGATAATAGTCATCATACTATTATCAGATTATATATATATTCTTACAATGTGAGGTGCACAAGGAAATTGAACCTGTGCAGTAGAAAGATTACTAGGGTTGACCTCCAATAATCAACCCAACAGAGTAAATTTTTACAAGTTGGTGCTCACTACAGGGGTAGTTGAGTAGAAGAATTTATCCAGAATGTCATACAAAGAAGAGATGCGCAAGTTGTGGACTGAGATTGCCACAGTGAACCAGAACGCCTTAAACTCTGTGGACCACTGGGAGTTTGCAGCCTTAGAAGAATGAGTCACCAAGGTGGAGGAAGGAGTTGATAATGTAGCCAACTTTGGGAATGAGTTACTTGGCAAAATAAACTTGTTAAAGAGGAAAGAAGGAGACCTCATCCAAGAGGTCCTATTCCTGAAAATGGAATGTGAAGTGGATCGCATTCATTTAAGAAAATTTGGTGCAGACATTGAGAAGTTAATGAAAGAAATAGAGAAATTGAAAGCACACAGAAGTGCAAGTGAGTCTGACATGGCCAATGATGCCAAAGAAGGAAGTCTTCAAATGATACTTGGGAAGATGAATACCCAAGAAATATGCCACCCGCATTCAATGCTATTTTGGAGATGACGCCCAATGTCACTCTGCAAGTGAACTGAGTAGCTGAACTGAGAGAATCAGCCCAAAATGACTTCAGAGGAATTCAGAGCAACCCCTAAATTGCCCACATTCCATCAGGATAACGCCCCAGCGTTTTTCTGACTATTTGACATGACCATGAATGGATATGGGGATCGTCAGAAGGCGTTGATGGTCATGAACTGCTTGAACACAGATTGCCAGAATCTGGTGTTACCCCACCTGGAGGGGGACAGCTGGTCTTATGCTGAGGCTAAAGTGGCAATAATGAAGGAATTTGGCAGTCCAACCTGCATGTCAAAATGCAAGCAAGACTTTATGGGAATTCAATTCCATAAAGATGAGTCTCTTCAAGCTTTGCAGATGATTCTACCAGGAATTGCAGATCCTGGCTGGAGCAAAGGTGTTAGATGACTTTGATGCAAGAATCGCCTTGCAAGCGGCCCTTCAGCCCTATTGCAATTTGCATCAAATGATGTCTACTGTATTTGTGACTGAGATAACTACCTCACAAATGGTAGACAATTTGAAGATTTTGGGAGCAACGTTTGATGCTCCAAATAGAAGCTTCAAGTCAAATCTGGTCCAAAGTTCAAATCCCATGAAGGGAGGCGAAGGAGCAAAGGAGACTTTTAACTGAACTGTGCCAGGGAATAAGCCCAAGGATTTCAAATGGTTAAACAAGAAAGAAAAGGTCTGCTTCCAGTGTGGTGGGAAAGGGGCATTTCGCTGCACACTGCAAAAAGCTGAAGGATCAAGTTAATGTGGTCCAGGCTAAAGAGACAGCAGTAGCCAAGGATTTGGGAAAAGGTCCCACTGTCTAGACAAGGAACAGTCTAGAGCGGCGGAGAAACCTGTTCCTCCCAATATTATGAATGAAGAAATAGATATTAGTGATCTGTTTGTGGATGATGAGCAGGATCAAATATATCAAGTGGTCAACATGGACATAAACGCTGTGACCAGAGCTGGGGCGAAGAAGATTGACCCTGAGATAGTTCAGGAGGTTGCCCAGCCATATGCCTGACAACTGGTGGAGAAGATTTGGACTGCCAAAAATCCTGATGAGTTAACTGATGTTTGCTTAGATGAGGCCAACCTGTCAATTCCCCTTGGCGCAATTAAGAAATCATTTCCTGAATTATTGGCGCAGATCATTAATACCCTAGATTCAGCTAATAACGCCGCAATTCACTCAGTAAATACTCTATTACAATACTCTGAGTGTACATATATAGATATTCAGGTGAATTGAGTAAGGGTACAGGTGATAGTTGACAGCGGAGCGCCCATCAACATTGTGTCAACCAAGCTGGTGAAGAAGATGAAGATCTCTCCGGACTTGGAACACAAGAAGGAATATGGAACAGCTGGGCCAAACACCACCGTTTCCTGTGGAGCGTATAGTGTGCTGCCACTATGATTTGGGTCATTGGTGGTATCTGCGCCAGCAATAGTTTTGGTGAACCAAAACTATGATATCCTGATTGGAACGGAGTTTCTGCAGAAATATGGAGTTAAATGTAACTTTGAGGATAATATGTTGACCATCCTGGGTCAGACGTTACCATTAGTATATCAAAAGAATGGTGAAGTTCCATTGAACTGGAGAAATAACTTCATCAACTTGATATACAATGATGGCATTGTACCAATTCAGTACCAATTAGTTGGTAGGAAGTGATGAGAGATGCCAGCCAAAATCCTAGAAAACTGGGGAATTCCTTTGTGGATCAAGAAGGAGAAAACCATACTGGCTGGATTGCAGATGATAGTTGACACAGGGTTGACTCTAGAGATTCTGGAGTTGTTGTATGGAGAAGTTGGAAGCCCCTGGAAGAAGTCCAGAGTGGAGCCTTGGGTGGCTCCTGGGATAATTATGCTGGGCCATGGAGAAATATGAGTTCTCTTGGCAAATTTAAGTGAAAAACTGATGAAGATTAAGAGAAATCAAATCATTGCATTTATTCATTTAATCCTGATGGCAGAATTGAGATGATTCCATGATTTTGGGTCTCTTGAGGAAATGGGATTACTGGCTGGAGTGGCCAAAAGCATCAACTTATTAGTTGATTGAGAGCAGCTCGCAGATCTGCTGGAAGGGCAGAAGGAGGAGGTGCTCAAATTATTTGAGAGATATTGGGAAATATTTGCTCAGGATGATCATGATTTGGGATGCGCGCAAGGCGTAATTCACAAAGTTGACACTGGAGAAAATTTACCAATAAGAATGAGACTGATCCAAAGATCAAAAGCTGCTGAAGCAGTAGTGGAAGATGAGATCAGCAAACTAGTAAAGCATGGGCTTCTAGTTCCATCATCAAGTCCCTGGGCAAGCCCAATTTTGATTGTAAAGAAAAAAGATGGATCAAATTGGGTAGTGATTGACTATCAGAGGCTGAATAAAATTATGAAGAAGGATTTGTATCCCCTACTGAGGATTGATGATGCGCTGGACTGATTAGGAGAAGTGAAGTATTTCTCCACGATGGACCTAATCTGGGATACTGGCAGATTGACTTGCCAGCAGAAGACCAGGAAAAATGTGCGATTATCACCGCACAGGGGTTATACCAGCTGACTAGGATGCCCCAGGGTCTTTGTAATGCGCCCGCGATGTTCCAGAGGGCCATGGACGCGATATTAAGCGACCTGAAGTTATTGTGCATCCTGGTATATCTGGACAATATCAATGTGTTCAGTAGAACGTTTACTGATCACCTTCAGCACTTGGAGGAAGTGTTTAAGAGACTGTCCGTGGCTAACCTGAAGATCAAGCCACAGAAGTGCCACTTCTTCAAGAAGGAGCTTGAATACCTGGGATTTGTGATCAATGCAAATGGATTGCAGCTGCAACCCCAGAAGATAGCAGCTATTGAACAGATGGCTGTGCTGAAGAGTGTCTGAGACATCCAAGTATTCCTTGGGATGGTTGGATACTATAGAAGATTTATTTGGGACTTTGCCCAAATAGCTGAGCCTTTATTTCATTTATTAAAGGATCCAAAAAAAGGATTTGTATGGAATGAAGAGGCCCAGGACTCTTTTGATGAATTATGCTGGTACCTGATAAATTTGCCAATTCTGAAATATCTGAATTTTGATTGGGAGTTTATCATTCAAACTGATGCTTCATTGATGGCGATTGGCGCCATACTGAGCCAAGTAGATGAACTTGGGGACAAACATCTGGTGGCATATGTGAGCTGGACACTCTCTGCCGTGGAGAGGAATTACACTGTAACTGAGCGTGAATGCCTTGCAGTCATTTATGCCTGTAAACAGTTTCAGGTGTATGTCCATGGAACGCACTTTAAGGTGGTGATGGACCACTCTTTGTTGCATTGGCTGCACAATCTGTGGGAACCTGAAGGATGACTGGCCCAATGGGCACTCAAGCTTCAGGCTTATGATTATGAGATAGTCCACTGAGTGGGGGCTTCTCACCAGAACGTGGATGGCTTATCGCGGTTACCAATGGTCCAGTTGGTATATCCGCAGGTGGATGAGCTATTCCAGAGAATGGTCAAAGGAAGAATTGAGGATGAGCCTCAAGAAATCCAAGGTGCACTTTGAAAAGTGATGGAAAACACTGAGATCATGGATGGACAAGTATTCAAGATGATAAATGGGAAATGGCTATTATTCCCAAAACTGTTGGAGAGAGCAGCGATTGTTCAAGCTGCTCATAGGTTGTCAGGCATGGAGGCCTGAGAAAAATGACTGACCATATTTGCCAGTATTATTACTGGGAATTGATTAATTATGATGTCGTGGACCATCTGGCTTGTTGCGTGGAATGCCAACTGCATAAACCACACAAGAATACAACTGGATACTGACTGGTCTGACCTGGATTTGCATGGCACATGGTGTCTATTGATGTGATGGGACCATTGGTGATGAGTACAGGAGGAGTGAAATACATCATAGTAGCCATTGATCATCTGATGAGATGGGTCAAAATGAAAGCATTAACCCTGAGTTGATGCTACCAGTACTGCGAGATTCATCCTGGATCAAGTAGTATACTGGCATGGGTGTCCACAAGTTATACTGAGCAATAATGGGACCAACTTCATGTCCCATGTGATCCTGAGGCTAAACAAAATAATGGGGATCTGGGGAGTTGTGTCAGTACCATACCAGCTGGAGATGAATGGACTGGTAGAATGGGTCAATGGGATGCTGGCCATGATGCTGAGGAAGCTAGTTGCAGGGAGAACTTCCGCGTGGGGAATGTACCTGAGTTTGGTGACATTTGCCTACAACATCAGTCATCATATGGTGATGGGAAAGATGCCATTTGAATTACTTTATGGGAGGAAGGCCGCGTTACCGCCAATATTATATTTGGTAGTAGAACCTACGTTGGGGATGAGTACTGAACAATACCTGAACTGACTGATGAGTATCCTGATTGATATGCAATTGCAAGCATTTGATACTACCTTAAAGAAAAGGATATGAGCAAAATTGATGGATGATAAGAACTGACCGCCATTAGAAGAATATTGAATAGGAGAAAGAGTCACCTATTGTGATATGCATGGTTTTGGATGAAGAAACAAGTTGGATGCATTATGGTCAGGTCCATTTGAAGTAATTGCCAAGATGGCGACTGATGCTTATTCCATCAAGAATCTCTTGGATGGAAGAGTAGTAAATTGAGTCCACGCTAAGTATTTAAAGCGGTGGATCAAAGAAAAAAATAAAAAAAGAGTTCCCAAAGGACCAATGAACCATTAAGTTGGTCATGTCCTAATGATTAGGTCAAGTCCAAAAAAAGGACCTCTGAACCAATCTAGATGGTTAAGTCTGAAAAAAGGACCGCTGAACCATAGAAAACTGGTAGGTTTAAGTGCCCAGGATCCAGTTTGGGGGAAAAGATGGACCTCTGAACTGAAACAAGGTCAAGTCCCATAGGAAAAAAAAAAAAATAAAAATAAAAAATTGATAAAAGATATTATAAAAAAATATATAAAAAAAGAGAAAAAAGCCATATATTATTTATAAATTTTTATTTTTTATTGATTGTCCTCAGTGCGGGGATGATTCCGCCTATGTCGCCTCTTGGGGGAGGGAGGATGGATCGCAGTAGGAAGGAATAGCCCATCAAAATTGATATGTGATTGGACACTTGCAAGGGCGAGTCCTACTTGAAACCATGTTTGTTGAGCTGATGCTGAGCCCTGAGAGAACGTGACTAGGGGAAGGGAAATGGATATGTCAGAAGATGCCAATTGTGAAACCCTGGAGCAGGGTGGAAAACAGCAATAAAGGAAGAGGCAATTGGTGAATAACCCCAAGTAATCCTGATAAGGCACTGGCGCTGGAAGATTTGTCTTGAGTGCCTGCCAATGGGCCTCATCAAGAACACCAGACATGTGAGCCAGCAGCGAAGAAGGAATACTTGAGGGAGGTTGTCAAATCATACCCCCAATTAGCGCCATCAATGGAAGATAGCGATGGGAAGCTCCAGAGAAGAGGTAGTCATGCAAAGAATGGATTGCATCCTGTAAATGATGACTATGGGCTTCATGGAAGCTGAAGCTGAATGACCAATGAAAGTCAGGTGAGGCTGGAAGCTTCGTTGACCAACTTTGAAGAACTTGGCTGGCAAAGTGGAGAGCATAAGTGGCAGTATCCTGATCCAGAAGGTTGTCCAGATCTGAGGGATTCAGCGCTAATGACAATGCCTCAGTGACTTGCGCTCAAAGTTCAGCATAGGGGAGCTCAGAATGAATGCTGTTCCCAATTGAAAGCTCAGAAACCAGCACCGCGGGTTGGTAAAATTGACTGAGTCAGAAGAGGAACTTGGGGAGCAAATCTGACCCAGCCAGGAACAAATGATCTAAAGCAGTCAGCATAACCTCTGGAGCATCAACAATGATGTTTGGAGCCTCAGTGAAAGGAGCTGAATCCAGAAGGGTTTTGAAGTCCAACTTGGGGATTGACTGTAAGGGAAGAGTCAGCTGAGAGTTATTTGAAATGATGGCATGCCTGGTTTTGGTGGGATTGGATACCATTTCCAGTAACTTGATGGAAGGACTAGCCCCTTTGCACCAGACTAGGCGTATGAGTCCTGGAAGGACCATAGAAGAGGTTCCGCTGAGCATCCCAACTCATCCGCTGGAAGAGGCGGAGGTCCAAATCTGACAGACTGTTCAGAAGTTGCTGATAACGAGATTCTGAGTTTGACATATGAGCAGGACTAGAGGGGGATGTCAGACTGATATAGAAGTTGACATTATGCACCCTACACTCCATTAGGCTCTAATTTGGGAAATTAATTTCATAAAATTAATGAAATAAGCTTTCTGAGGGAAGAATGACTTACAGCCAAGAGGTTATGAGCAAAATAATGAAGGTGAACATAAATAAGTATTCTTAATCAAGCTGCAAAACAAACATTGATGGCAAGAGTCTCCTGTCTAGGATGAGGAGAGAATCAGGAATTTGAGGACGCCAGACCAAGAAACCTGAATATGACAGTGGGTCATATACCCTGATGGGGGAAAACTGGATCCTGGGAAAAATATTGTCATGAGTAAATTGATCAGCCTGGCATGACAAGAGGTCATGGGGACCGCGCTCTGAGTAGGTGGTAGCGAGGAGGAAGAGGAGGAATGCCATATGCTGAAGGTCGTCCCAAGCAGCGTTGAGTATTGACAAGTGTACTCTGCTTGAACCAATGAAGTATTTGACCAGGTGTCCAAAGTGGTGTTTCCATGCCCAGTCCTTTTCTTGCTGGAAATCTAGGCAAGAGGGGGGATGTGTTGGGATTTTTGCCCATATTCCCAGCCTGCTAGATTACCTGGTATCACTAGGGGAAAAATTCCCTAAAGTGAAGTGAATTGGAAATTGGTTGACCCAAATTTTGGAGGAACTACGTTTGGGGGATTTTAGGATATTTGTCTGGTCATATCCATTGGGGATTGATCCAGATGAATACCTAATATCTCATTGGGTGGAGCGGCTGACAAAATAAGGGCATCTGATAGTGATTAACTATCAGGTGTACCAATTGGGATTGGTCAGGTTTCATCACCAACTGATTGGGAATGTTTAATGAGTTGTGAGGCGAGTGATGCCTGCCTGCAACTAGTGAATTGATTGGTTGGTGAAGTGACCTGCCATAATGGGTAAAAAGTCCCATTATCTAAGCAGGTCGCTAGCCAATTATGGTTGATTTGCTTGGATTGAGAGGAAAATGTTAGGGACACGTTTCTGACTCTTTCCATTTGAGGTCTCAAGGATGTCCAACGTCAGAATCCTAGTCAGGATGGGGAAGACCATCGCTGCTGAGATGAGGAAGGGTGATTCAATGGCAATGGCTGCCGTTTCATCAAAGAGGTGTCAACTGAGGGTTAGATGGCCAAATCCCCTATAAATTCCCTAGGATTCACTCTAATAAAAGATAGACATTAATATAGACATTAATATAGATAAACACATATACATTACTACTTTAGAACATTATTAGTTTTATTGTAGATTTGGTAATAGTTAGACTATCAGCATCTAGCGTGAAGATTCCATCTCAAGGATATTATTGCAGAAGGCAATAATTGGTAGACTCTCAGAGAAGAGTAGAGATCTGAGTGGGGATCTAGAGATGAAGGGAACCATGGCTAAGGGATTGCTGCTGACTGTGTGTTGGGCCAAAGGAGACTGCCATCAGAGGATCTTAACAAAGATTGAGTGGACAGGATTACAGGGAATGAATCCCTAAGAGTACAATATTCAGTATTAATTGGAAATACTGGCTGAAGCGTTGGGCCTGAAAATAATTCTAACTCAACTATGGATAATAGTCGTCATACTATTATCAGATATATATATATTCTTACAACGTGAGGTGCATGAGGAAACTGAACCTGCAGTAAAAAGATTACTGGGTTGACAACCAATAATCAACCCAACGGAGTAAATTTTTACATTGGAGCAATCTGCTGTTCTATAGGTTCTTCTAAGGCAACGCCATGTGTTAGCTCTTACCCTTGGCTGGAGGAGCGGATAATGTGTTAGCCTCCATATTATCTTCTGTGTTGTGAGATCATATGGGATTTCTAAAGCATCCAGGTAGTCTATTCTTGCAATGACTGGGGCCACGTCGTGTGTGTCCCTCTGGGGGTGGAGCTCTGGACTCCTTAGTGTGAAGTGGTCTCTGGGCCTTCCCCTTCCCTAACTCATGCCTGTGAGTGTGACAGACCACCCCATGTGCCTAATGGTGCAGAGGAGGTGCTTGAGGTGTGGGGGAGTTCCATGAAGCCCGCTGCATTGGGGTGGTTTGTAAGGTATGTGAGCAGGCTGGACGGGTTGTGTGGGTTGGATATTTTGAGCGCCTGTGCAAAGTTGGCCCTCGCCGCTCTGGATCAGTGTTGTTTCATGAGGTCTGGGGCTAGGACTTCCTTAATCCAGGTGCCCAGTATATTGTTAGCGTGGACCTCAAAGTCTATTAGGCCTATGCCTCCGCTTTAGCATGAGTCAAAGAGTGTTTCCACCTGTACAAGTGGTCAGGTCCCAGGCCACAGCCACCCATTGATAAGTTTGTGGATTGAGGACATAAATGTAGGTGAGAAGGATATTGCATGTGCGGGGAACCACAGCATCAGGATGATGAGTTATTTGGCAACTGTTACTCACCCCATTAGTCCTGGGGGTTCTTCCGTTAAGGGAGGTGACATAGTTGGACATCCGCTGTAGTATGTTGTTCTCAATTGTCTCATTGGTATACTCCCCTGTTTTCATCCATATCCCAAGCTGGTGGACAGGGTTGATGGAGGTGATGCAAAGGGTAGGATGAGAGGGTTGTTCCTTCGTGGGGGGCTGTGAGGTTTGGGTGTTGTAGCCCAGCTGTTAGTGTACTTGCCTAAGAAGATTATTTCCATTTTTATTTTTTTTGAGAGTTGCGTTGCTCACTATAAAATATTCCTCTAAGGTGCGTTCCAGTTGTTGGGCATCATTGTTGTTAGCTATACCTGTCACGCAGTCATCTGCAAAGGCTAGTATCTTGATTGGTGACTGGCCTTGTGCGGTTATGCCTATAAGGCATGAGTCAGTGACGCAAAGGAGTGGATTAAAGCTGAAGTTGTACAACAGCGGGCTGAGGGGGTCCCCTTGTATGAGCCCTCTGCGTGGTGTGATCTTGTTAGTTAGAAATCCAGGGCCGCATACAGCCATGAATGGAGATTCTGTAAGGAGCATCTCCAAGTTTATAGATCTGGGTGGGAGTTTTAAGGCGCTCAGGCATTCCTTCAGGTATGGCCAGCTAACACAGTCGTGTGCCTTCTCCTGGTCTATTAATACCAGGGAACCAGTTGCTTTGGACTGACATATTTTGGAGACATAGTGTATATTGGTCCAGATTGAACGCCCTGATATGAACCCAAACTGATTGGGTGACAGGGTATTGGAAGCTATTGTGCCTAATCTGGTTGCTAAAATTTTTGTGAGTAGTTTTGTATCAGTGTCAGAGAGTGCATTTTGGCGCCAGTTGACCAGGTCCAGTTTGTCGCCTTTTTTAAGCAGGGTTATGACATAGGAGTCCTGGTCACCAGGAGGAAGCGTGTCTCCAGCAGGCACTGGTTCATTGATGCTAAGAGGAGGGGGGCGATTTGCTTGAAATATTTTTTTGTAAAATTAATAGGGTATCCCATCTGGCCCTGGGCATTTCCTATGTGGTGCACCGCGGAATGTATCCCAGAGCTCCTCCTGCATAATTATGTTCAGGAGGTTGTAGTCTGGCGGTGCGCATTGTATTCCAGCAGTGTGTGTAAAATTTTTAATTTTTTGGGGGATCAGTTGGTGTGTCACAATATAGTTCAGTGTAATAGCGGTGTACTTCCATCTTGATCTCCGCTGGGTCAGTTTCCACAGTGCCGTCAACTTTTCATACCTGTGTGCATGTGGGCTGGTTGCCGCAGGAGTAGAATTGGTGGAAAAAGTACATCAAGAGGTTTCACCCTCTTATATGAACTTAACTTTTCTCAATACTTTGATTCTGTGCTGGTGTTCAAAATGAGGGCGTTTAGGCGGGCGGATATTTCCACCCATTTGTGCCCCCAGTTGGGGCTATAGCTGGACTTTGGGGTGTTGAGCTTAAGGTGGTCCAGTTATGCCAAGGTGCGCCTGATTGTGGCTGTGTTGGCAGTGTACTTAAACGAGGCGAGGTGACAGTTTTATTTATTAGTTTGGTTTTGAAATTTGCCCAGGTTTTGTTGGGATCCAATACAAATGTGGTTGTGAATTCTGTGTTCATGGGCTCATGTTTGACCTAGTTGGATATTTTGGGCAATTTTATGTTTTCTGGGTGTAGCTTCCTCCAGGTTGACGCCTGTGTGGGAGTTCAGAATGACGAGAGTTGCACCAAAATGAGTTGGTAGTCAGAAAAATTGTTTTTTTGTTGCAAAGTTGGAGATGTTCAAATGGTGGGTTTTCAGTGCAAGGGCTTAGTTGATGCGGCTCATTGAGGTGAGTGTTCCCTCACGTATTTTGGGGCGGGTCATGTTGGGAAGGAGTGGTGACCTGGGGGGTATCATGTAGGCCAAGGGATGCCTTCATTGCATAGAACTTAATGCTTCAATAGGTATCCCCTGGGGTTAGGCCAACAGTCCATGTTGGGGTTATCCCAGCAGTTAAAGTCGCCCAACAGGATGGTATCTGGTGGGAGTGTGAGTGTTGGGATGGTTTTGAGGAATTGTTTCCTCTCAGCTGTGGTGCACAATGCATAGATGCATGCTATTGAAATTGTGCCCTCTTGGTTTATGACCGTTGCAACCAGGATGCAACCATGCAGAGATGAGGAGGAGTATGTGATTTTTAATTTTTTTTTATTTCTGATGACCACCCCACAGTGTGTCATCCATACCAATAGGGATGGTGAGACCCTGGATGACCAGGATCCCTCTTCCCCCTGTAGACAGTGGGTTTCTTGGATGGCCAAGTATCTATGGAGGGTTTTCACAGGAATTCCAGCTTTTTGGCTTGGGATGCATGAGCCCTGGCTCCCGCAATGTTTAGAATCCCTATTGTCACTGAGGTTCCCATGGCGCCTCAGGAGCGGTTGGGAGGGCCACTTGGACCACACCCAACGCCCTTTTTTCTAGCCCTGCTTCATATTTCTGGGTCAGATATTCTGTAGTTCATCGATACCATACCCTGTGTCAATTTCTCACAGATATTGTGAGTTTTAGGATTTGCAGCAAATTTTCCCACTCATTATTCATTGTGGGCTGTTGCAGTGCGCTGATTTGTGTCTATGGTTTTGGGGTGTGAATTTGGAGAATTGGGTCCCACTTTTTCACCCATAGTGGAGCTAAATTGTTCTGCTAAGTTCACTTGATTGATATCATTTGGTAATTCAGTCGCATTGTTGAGAAAATTTTCATTTTGGGTGTACTGCTCTGATTGGGTGGCTCAGATAATTTTCTCCATGTCCTCCTCAGCTTGGGCTGCATGTTCTGATTGGTTGGCTCGGTTGATTTCCTCTACATCCTCCTGAATTTTGCTGGGGTCAATGGCGGAGGCTGTGAGTGATGCAGCCTTGGCTGCTTCCCGCTTGCAGGCAGTCTACATCATTTTGCATTCTTTAGGTGTTACTGGGCTATGAGGAGGTAGTGCCCAGTCTCTCCCCGTTGAGAGGCGTAGTTGGCGTTAGTTATTACTGTATTCTGCGTCGTCTTCACCCATGGTTTCATCACAGAAGTCTAGGGCCATGATGCCCTCCTTCACGGGGCATTCATGTTCCTTGTGCCCCAATGTGGTGCAGTGGTTGCAGATAGGCAGTGCAAGTTCCAGTGTGATAAGGAATGGCTTTGACACCTTCATGTCTGGGAGGCGAAACTCCTCTGTGTGAGGGATTCTTGTGAGGTCTGCATCCACCTCAGGGAGTGGGTGGATCATAGTGATTGCCCTTCCTGTTCACAGGTTTGGCATAAGGCAAAACTGCTGCAATTTGAATTGTTTAGTTTCTCCATAGCTGGCAAGTCCAGCCAGAGCTCCTCCTCAATTTGCTTTTGAGGAAGAGTGGTAGGGAGCAAATCAAAGGAGATGAACAAAGTATTTGCTTTGTTTCATCTGGTGTGCATGGTGCGCACAATTCATCTGCCATCAGGGAGGGCAACTTTGATGTATACTTTTGCAGTGGTGTCTGCATCTTCTTCAGTCTCAAAGCCCAAATTGACCCAGCCACGTGGGATCATATTGATGTTAACATACACTGCATAGGGGAAGAGGGGGGCCTGTGCCTCTCACACTTTCTCCCACAGAGTTGGAGACTTGACCCCTAGGTAGAGTCGGAGCCTGTGCTCTACCTTCAATAGGGGTTGGTTATATTGGATTTCCAAGTATTGGTTATGTTTCATGGTGAACTCCACAAACCTGGTTGGTGCCTCAGTTTGTGGTTTTTGGTGGCCATGTTCCCAGTCCCCCTCCAGAGCATTTCTTTCCCTTTGGCGCACCGTTTTGTCCATTGCCTGTTATGTCTTTCGCCCAGTTTAATTGTGATTTATTGAATACAACCATCTCTCCTGTGTAATTATCAAAAATTGCTGTTTGAATCTAATCTAGTAACTAATGTTATCGTCACCATAAAATAAAAGTTATATTGGTAAAAAAATATATCCTGACTAAAATTTTAATCTCATAACTTAAAGGAACCAAGACACATCTCAATGCAGAATTATTGATTTTTTTTATGAAAAATGGCTATTAGAAATAGGAATTCTTAGATTGTAGCTCGCTTCTTCTCCCTGATTTAAGTGCACAGATTATTGATCAAATGCTTTGTTTACCTGAAATAAATAAACTGGGCAATAATAGTATTAAGACTATTATAAAACATCGATGAATCCCCCCTCAGGTTGGGACCATCTAGTACTAAAAAAAGACTATTATAAAGTTGATTGCCCTAAAAAGCCACGTTGATCAAAGGATCCAACGCTAAACAGATTCTTCCTTTTAATGATTTCTTTACCTGGTAGGGAACTCTTCCCTATTCTCTTCACGCAGAGTTAAGAGGAGATCTGATAATAACAACAACATAAGGATATCCAATCCTTGTACTTTTATCCCAAGAGTAAGTTATACAACCAATGTATAAACAACTAAGTTATTATCAAAATGAGATCTGTTTTTTTTGGAAAAATTATTGAAGGGTTTTATAGTACACTAGATGCACAGCTTTTCAGCTGACCACTGGTAATGAAATAATTTTTTCACAGATGGTTTGACCCTTAGGTTTTAGCTTCCAAATACTGGCGGGTATCTTTACCTTAATTTTCTTGGGTAGCATAATCCTTGATGTTCAGTGACCAATATATTAGTGTGAGGAGCTGGACACTAATTGATTTGGGTTATATTGCCTGATGACGCTTCTACCATTTTACCAAGTATTAAAAAAGCTTAGGTAATTTCTGACTAATTCCCCAACCATTTGATCAGAAAGATTCCTTATAGAAATTTGACTATTTGGTGTTACTCCCTCATAAAATCTCTGCTCAATAATGTCAGGGTTGATCCCTGACAAAAATACTAATTAAAATTATCATTTGATCCCTTACCTCTGATTAATTATAACAAATACTTTATTCATCAATTGTCACCAAATTTTAGATTAAAAATACCAATGTTTGAATTGCTCAATCTGCCAATGTGATGGATAATGCGTTCAACTGAATAAACAGTGGTTGCATTATGGGATATAACTTTTATACATCCCTGTATTTATAAAAGCAAAGTCTAAATGTTCATATAGTTTTAAAGTTCTCTATGAAACTCTATATAAAAGCCTTCCTCTATTTATTGTTTGGCTTGAAATCTACTATTAACTCCTCTTCAAAGTTACCATCATCACGTTTAGGATTACATCGTTTATTAAATTCAGGGTTGTAAACTTTTCTCTCTCGTTGCAATCACTTTTACAACATATTCAATTCAAGTTTAGGTAAGTTTGATAATCTCATCGAGGAGATTAGTGAGCACCCAATGTTAGGTAGCAGTTGGGCGAGAAAAGTTAAGGGAACAGGTGCAGGCCCCACATCAACCAAGTTTTGTAAACGCCCTGCGAAACTGGCAGCATAGATAAAATAATAGTAAAAAACTGGAAGTTACCATTTCCCCAGAAATTTTGGCCTGGCAAGCGCGTTGCAACAGTTCATCAATACGCCGAACTCCCAACCACTATTGTCAGTGGAACATGGGGTGCATTTTTTCCTGGATATACAACAAATGGCGCTTTGGGAGAAGTTTTGTGGAGATGTACACACACATTTCCCGAACGCAGTGTACATCACACCACACTCCATGCCTCATGGTTGGCTGGATATTGTCTTAAAAAATAAAAATGAAGCAGATGAGGCTGCAAAAGTGCAAGTGGTGGTGGACCTCCTGGATGTTCAATGGGTTTTTAAAACAAAGCGCACTCGCTGGACTAAATCAAACCAAATATTTGTGATTTTCGACTTCCTACCTACTACAGTTAAGTGCACTGTGCTGGAGAACCACCTAAAGGCTGGGTTCGCCTAATATGGGGAAATCCAATCCTTCAAGATGCAGCACTTTATGCTTATGCCAGTCCTATGCACAGGCAAAGCAATTGCTGTTCTCACCCCATCCGCAGGGATAGTGGAAGATTTGACCCAAATCCCTCACACCACTTTTGTGGAAATTAGTGGGCAAGCCTCCTACCCATTCAGGGTCACTGTGGATAGCGCGCCTCCTATCTGCACTTTCTATCACGCTTTTGGCCACAAGGCCCATACCTGCCCCACCAAGGAGGGCATTACTCAAACTGAAATCATCCCAGAAGCAAAGTGTGGTGTAGATGCCCACTATGAACTGGCAGTAGATACCAACGCCGCCTTCCCGTGGGGCGCACCTGGTGCTACATTAAAGTGAAACATGTGTCCCTGCAGGAGCATAAGAAGGCCAAGCATGCCCACAAGGCGGCAGCCAAGGAGGTGGACAAGACAGCATCCATAAGCCTTCCTGCCCAGCTCCAGGAGGACATCGAGTCATTCACTGTGGGAGCAGCTTGCAAATCCCTACCAATCAGATTGGGCCACCCAAGCTGAAGACCCAATGGGTGAGTTGGTTTCACCCAACCAATACTGCTAAGCATCAATTGTGCCCAAGTTGCTCACCAATAAGCCTGATGAAATTTCACCATCATCTAATGGTGCACTGCAGGTGCATATAATGCCAAAATTCATCCCGCAGTGGGGAAAAACAGAAGGCAAAAGCAAACGCAAACCCCACAGCTAAAGCTTCCCATACTGAACCATACTCCATAGCACAGAATACCCACACTGCTATCCAGCGTTGTGCTGTAAAAGAGATGGCTGAAGGGCATGGGTGCCCTTCCATTCACACCTAAGGTGCAATGGGAAGAGCCTTTAATATAGGGACATTGAACATCGCTGGACTCAAGGCCTCGCTGTCCTGGGCTAGGAAACTGAGTTTTTTAAAAATAATTTATCTGTGGACATCCTGGCCATTCAGGAAACCCACTGTCCATGTGGTGCAGAGGAAACATGGGCAACCATGCTCCTCCCTTCCCTTTCCTTTTGGTCACTTCATTGTGGGGTGATTGTTTAAATGACCCATAGTTTTAGATTTATTTTGTCAACATTGTACCTTGCCAGCTGTATCCTTGTAGTCACCTTTTTGTGGGACAAAAAGTGCATTCTGTCATTAACATTTATGCCCCAACTTATGCACAAGATTGTTAGGAGTTCTTCTCAGCCATCAATTCCCTTCTGCTACCCCCCAACCCATTTGTTGTTGGAAACATGATCTGCTGGACCAACCCAACTACAGACCACTGGCCCTTGTCACCTACACCCCCACAGGAGCACATTAACTTCATGTTCTAAAAGCCACCCTGGGGCTGTTTGATACTCTGCCACATCATGCATTGCTACTCTCAAACATGTCTCGCCCCCATGTGCACAATAACCAGCTAAGGTCTATGACCTGCATTGAACTTATTCTCGCATTGTTGAAATTTAAATCCCAAATTTCCCATTTTACAATGGCGAGGAAATCGATTTATCTGACCACAGAATAGTATCAGTTTCCTTCTCTTTTTCCAATCCAGCGGCACAGGCGCCAAAGTGGTGCAAACTCCGCCCCACCGAAATCACATCGCCCAGGTTTTCCTTGTGGGTGGACACTGAGACCTTGGCTTCAGAGTTTACCACACCATTTTGTGCTGACCCAATTTCCACCTGGTCAACCTTCAAAGCGAACACCATCTGTCAGGCTCACCACATCTCATCACGTCGCTTGTGGGCTGCCTCATCAGTCATTTTGCGCATGCTGGCTGAAGTGGACCATCTGGAATCCAATGTCTCAGCAGCAGGCTACAGCCCATCTTGGGGTCATAAGTGGGCAGAAGTGTCCGCTCGCCTCAATGTACTGGTAAGGCAACACAAGCATCGGGCTTGTGTTCAGTATAAAGCAAAGCATATAACAGTGGGTGATACGTGATCCACTTACTTTTTTCAAAAATCTTTCGCACTGCTCCAGAGCTTGGACTGTACACAGGTGCGGAGGCCAGATCACTCCGTTGCAGATACTCCATCCAAAGTGGCGATCAAAGTACAAAACTATTACTCTTAAATGTATCGCTCTGATCCAGTTCATCCAGCTGAAGTGGACAATTTTCTCAAAAGTGCACATATCCTCACCATTTCCCATTATCCAGAGTAGATGAATTTGATTTCTTGGGATGAACTATGGTATGCCATTCGCGGTGCACCATAAAGGAAATGCCAGGTCCAGAAGGCATCCCTTATAAGTATATAAGAAGTATTTCAAATATTTTTCCTCCTTGCTGCTTGCCACTATGAACCAATGCCTTATGGAAACTCGCCTCCTTCCTGGAGGGCAAGAGGCCTTCATGATAACGTTGTACGAGAAAGGGGATAAGCTGGACTTGGCCAACTGGCGCCCCAATTCACTTACTAACACAGACACTAAACTTTTTACCAAAATCATGGCAAACCGTCTAGGTGTTGTTGCCTCTGCTCTCATTTCCCCTGAACAATTTGGATTCATTCCCAAAAGGTATATTTGGGACAACATACACACTGTAGCCAACGTCTGCCAATCCATGAATTCTGGAGCGCTTGTTTTTTTAGACCAACAGAAGGCCTATGATAGAGTCAAATGGGATTACCTCAGAGCATGCCTCCACAAGTTCCACCTTCCATACCGTTTAATTAATTGGGTGATGTTGCTCACAAAATCTGACACAATTGCTGTGTGTGGCCCTGGCTTCCTCACAGATGTAGTTCGCCCTCAAAAAGGCCTACGCCAAGGGGACCCTCTAAGCCCACTCTTGTATAACTTCAGCCTTAACCCACTTCTTCAAAATGTGAATTCCCGCCTTACTGGTGTCCATGTGCAAGGCCAATCATCAGTCAAGATGTTGGCGTTTGCTGATGATTTTGTAGTTGGGGTGTCTAACAATCATTATGAACGTGCGCTTGAAGCTACTATCCAGGTTTACTCCAGGGTAAGCAATGCTGCACTTAACGCCTCCAAAACTGAAATTGTTCTCCTTGGTCACTATCAAGCCTGCTGGTCCCCAGCGCCCCGTTTTCTACCTGCTTCAACAACTTGCTCATGAGATCGTTTTACTGGCCCACCCCACACTTCACCGCTTGTGCTCCCCTTTGTGCCAAGCCCCACCACTGGCCCAGTCCGCTATCTGGGGGTGTGGCTGGAGGTGAAAGGGTACGCCTCAACGATGATGTAAAATAATATCCTAGACAACGTTACAAAATGCATAGCTTCCCTCAAAGCCCGCCAGACCTCCCTTACAGGCAGGGTAGTGCCAGCCAACTCTATGCTCCTTTCTAAAGTTTGGTTTGGGGCCCACGCCATCGCTTTTTCCCTTGTTTCTTCAAGCCATTATACGCCCTTCTGCAAAGGTGGCTTTGGTTAGGCCGCCCGCTGCCATGCGCCTGGATGTCGTTTTTGGCCCTCGCCATAGTGGTGGCATGGGCCTGTTCAACTATGAGGTCCACGCTGCCAAAGTTCTTGGCACCTGGATCGCTGCTGTCACCAACCCTACGATCTCAGCCTAGCATTAGTCATGCGCAGACTGCAACAACTTCTCCAGCGCCCTGGGCCTCACCAATCCTACCCAACCCCATTCTCTATTAAAGTACCTCGCCTCACACCCTTCTGCTGCAGGCCCACATGGGACGTCGCCTCACTTCAAAAGAATTCTCCTCTCCATGCGGAGTGCTGAGTGGAGAATTTGCTTCAGTGGGTACACTGCCCAGAGGGGGCTCCCTACTCCTAGGTTCACCCAGGAAGTACAAGGACTACCCTTACTGAACGAATAGATACCCATGAGGTCCCCTACTATAGCCAGGGTGGACTACCTGGACATGTTGGACATCCCCTACTCCCTCAATACCCAGAAAGCCAGTTGGAAGTACGCCCACCACCCTCTTCTGCAGCTGCATATTTGTTCCCACATGTGGCGTTGCTTGAGATGGGTATACCATACTGCTGAGAGCTCTAACGCTTTGCACTCATTTTGCATCGTGTGTGGCCAGTATGGAACTTTGGTTCACCGCCTGGAAAAGTGCCCTCCCTCAAAAGTGATATGGCATGAGGTTCAGCGTCTCTTTCGCCAAGATCAGGCACAGCCCTTCAGCCTGTCTAAGGAAATCTTCACTTTGTCCTTGGTTTCCCCTCTACCACCTTCCCTCCATGTCTTAGTGGTTGCAATCGCTATGTGGAATATCCACACGACTGTCTTGGATGCTATATCAGGCTCTGCTCCCACCCTCCAAGAAGCTATACGCCGGTTCCAGTAGCACCTTGTAGACCACTTTCAAGCTTGGATGTTTGGTTACCTACCACCCCATCGCCACCAGTTGGTCTCATCCTGGTTCCAAGTTTGGTTCATTGCTCCAGGCCCCTTCCTACATACATGCTCAATAGTGGCACAAGCTCCTATGCACGTAACACCCCTTTTTTCTCTTGGCGTTCCCGCTGGCAACAGGAGGTAGCACTTGCTTCTCTGGGGTGCCCTCCTCTTGCTGATGTTCATTTCTTTAATTTAGTTACTTCTTGGAAGTGTCCATCCCATGGTCAGCCTTTCCCAAGTAAAATTAAAAATTAAAATGTAAATTAAAACTAAATCAGGGTTTTAGTCTTAATGAGGAGCAACTTGTCCTAATTTGGGTGCTTAGTATGTGAGGTCTCTTTTTTGTACTTCTTGTGCTACATTAGTAGTGGTAACTAAAATGGCAATTAAAAGAGGAATCAAAATTATTATTATTAATACATATAAGTGTGGACTCTCTATATGCCGCAGTGGGGGTTTTAGCTAGAATTCTGAAAGATTTTTTTATAAAAAATAAGGGAGTTATTTAAGTTTATATAGAAAGCTTCAAAATAAACTAAAAGTTTAACATTACCAGGTTACTAAATTTCTATAGATGCGAGGTAGAGGATAAGTTGGAAGTTCCAAACACATGGAAAAGTCAGTGAAATTATCAGAAAGCGCATCATTATGGGACTCAATTTCAGATCTTTCTTCAATGACATCTGATCTTGTAAACTAAAAGTCCTTTAATATATTCATTTCTGATAAAAAACTCTTTTGCAATTTTTTACATTTTGAAATCTAGTGCTTCCTCAGGTAGCAGATACTTCCAACCAAGGATGATTTCAGGTTAAACTGCCTGTTTAGGGAGGGGTATTATACTTGTTGCACTAACTTTGGCTATATATATACAAATGTGACACAGATTTGTTTATTTTTTCCATATATACTTCTCCAAAGAAGAGAAAATGATGGTTTTGGGATTGGGAAATGGCCACGAGGTGGGAGGTCTCAAACAGGGAGGTGTAGCGGCCTACCATCATCTGTACAGGGTGTGACCCAGTTCATCAATCTTGGAAGAGGCAGGGCCTAAAGTTAGTACCCCTCTTAGTTGAAAGGCGTGCAATGTTTGGTCCAAATTGATAGCCACAACTGAAAATATTACTAAGTTAAAACAGATTTAAAACTTCACAAATTAATGTGAGATATTATAGAGCTGGGCAGCTTCATGGCTACAGGGGCCATTATGATCAGAATACTTGTTACTATAAGTGCATCAAAAACTGGTCCTGGCTCTAAAGCATGTTTAAACAAGGGATCAATTCGTCTTGGAAAAGGTTGTATCCTCACATTGTAGTACTCTTGGTCTGTGAGAAAAATGAATAATATAATGATATTCACAGACAAAGTGTTCTCCTAAGCACTTTATTTTTAGTAGAAATCAATCTAGTTTTCACATTATGTACTGTTTTCTTACTAGAGTATGTATGTGCCAAAGTTACTAAACTTTAAAGAATATAATATTTAGTTGAAAGGTCCTGACCCTAAGTAAGACCTTGCATAGTAATCTTTAAAGCCAAGTTATCTCTTTAGCTTGATGTTTAGAGGTATGAATTTTATGGATATGCTATTAAGATGCAATAGTGAACAACTGAAATCATACTTCTTGCTTCTAATTACCGGCCTTATTAGCACCTAGAATTCTAGACAAGGGGGCTAGATAAGGTAGCTAAGCCTCCTCGTGGCGCAACTGGAGAAAGCCAATGGAAACATGAGTGAGTAGCAAACACCAGAACCTAGTGGGGCTTATTAGTCGGGTCCTGTAGTGGCCTGGAAGGAGTGTGGGATGGTAGTGATGACTGTGACGACCTGTTCTTGCAGGTGTCTACCACTCCCCGGGGGAAGAATACAGATAGGAAGGGTGGAGTATGAGTTGGGCATGGTGCCTGTCAAAAGGCTTCCCCACAAGCTGAGGTTGCATGGGTACAGACACCAGGACAAGGGATGGACAATCCTAGTTGGCTGCGCTTTAGTACATTTTCCTACAATAAATGCCACGGTTTTCTGAGCTGACATGAAGCTCAGCCATATGCCAATTTGGTCTGCATGAGCCAGCTGGTGGCGAAAATGATCATGAAAAAGTAACACACGATCCAAAAGGACTCCAAGGCTTCCTGGACAAAAAGGGGCTAAAGAGAACCACTATGCTAAAAAGCAGGTGACAAAGGAAAGGGCTTAGGCTTCTCCCCATCAGGGGCCTTAAACTTGAGGGTCATTGGGTCTTGTCTTTCATAAGGGAGATGAGAGGCATATCTCCTGTTTTGGCTGGTGCATATAGTCTGTCCAGTATTTAAAAATGGCGGGCATATGTCATTTTTTTAAGTGCAATCTACACTCAAATCGCAGTTAGTTTCACATTTGGTGGTGCTTAGATTAGCACAGCCCTAATCTGGTGGAGGGCAGTACCACAGGCCTTCATCCCGCAAAGTTTCCTTCACTAAGAGTTCTTCAAGGGCTTTTAAAACCCAAAAAATTTAAAATAAGAATTGTATAGTGATTAAATTATATTAAATTAACTAAGATAGATCTTGTATTAGAAGTATTAACCTTATTTTAAAAGATTAGTAAGATTATAGTCCTTTTAAGGTATTCTTTGTTTCTAATTAGTTATGTTGGGATGTTATTTGTTTGACTATAAAAATAATAAATCTTTTAATAAAGCATAATCGGTTAGAATGGGGGCAATGTCATTGTATTAAAAAATAATTTATTTTCATAATTAATCAATAAGAGTGTATAAATGTTTAGTTGTGGGAGGCCAACCTGGGTATGGACACTTATGATTTGGAGTTAAAATAAACAAAAAAGATATGAATTTGACACCCAATTGTTGGCTATATTTCCTCTTGTTGACAGCTGTTACCTCCAGGTTGAAGAACTAACAACTGCTAATATAAAAGCTTTACAAAAACTTATAACGTGATTGTAAGAGATTGTTTGTATGAACCAAATAAGGACCCATGATTCATCATCCTCATCTATCTTGGTTTCATGTGACCAAATATTAGGCTAAAAGATGGTATAGTAAGTGGAGGTGAGAGAGGTTGACTGCCTTACAAAGTGTAGGAGAAAATTCATTGAGACCATTAAGAATAATGTTGTGAATAGTCCATACAGCTATTATTACAACTAGCTCATGGATTGAGGATTGAATGTGTGATTCCATTCTAAAGGAAAACATGTTTCTTGACAAAAACTCTTGCATGCTTTTTTGACGGAAGAAGCGCATTACTTTGTTCCAGATATCCTCAGAGGATAGTCAGTGTTCAATTAAGAGTTTTTAAAGTTCCAAGTTGCCCACATACCGTGCATGTTATAGAAATGCATTAGATCATCCAACAGTGAAATATAACCTCCTCATACATTTCCAAACAAGGGTACAGTTGGGGATTGTAGCAGAAAATTATGTGTGAACTAATTTATTTGGGGTATGCTGACCAGGGGATGGGCAGTACCAAATCTTGAAAGAGCAAAAAAAGGCAAAAAACAAAGCTAAGATGGATTGATCCACTTGAAGCAACTTGAAAACAATATAAAACAAAACAAAACAACCAAGTTGATAACGGAAACTGCTATATGATTAGGGTGAAGGGGCGTGGGGATCAGGAGGCCTTCTAATATTGGTTGGGATGGACATGAGGTAGCACGAAACTGAGAGCATGGGCGTGGGTGCAGCATAAAATTGGGGTCCAGGGAGGAAAGTGGGGCTGGCATTACGATCTTCCTTACAAAGCAGTTGGAAATGTATGCAGTAAGGGCTTTCTTGGCCCTAATTCAGGCAGTAGGGAGGTCAGCAATTAATGTAATATTGGTTGATGAGGCGGGTTTTTTATATAAACCAAGGGACAATACAACTTTTGAGACTGCACTATTGGCAGCGTAGTAGTAGTGGAGGTGTTTCTATTTCTAAATTTGGTGCATTGTGGGGATAGTGGGAGGAGGGGTCAGGCCTTAGACAATCCAGTGACTGAATTCACTAAGCTTGTCAAAGTGGGTGATACTCAAGGGATACTGACTCTTCAGCCAATTGACGGTCGTTTTGAAGTAGGGGGCAGCAGGGTGAGACAAATAATGGCAAGGGTGGAATTGGGCCACATATTTGGCATTGAGGTATTCTTAAAAGCTTGTGCCTTTGACAGATTCAGTGATAAGATTACCCAATTCATCAACTTCCTCCAAATAATTCCATGGATTTTGGTTGAAGATGATTTACTGTCAGCATAAGGTTGAGCGGTGTGGGGGTGGTTGGGGTGAGGTTTTAGAATTATCTGGTGTTCAGTCTTGCCCTTGATTGGCGGGTTATGAGAAGAGGCTTGGTGACAGGGCTCTTGATTGAGTGAAGCATGCCCAGCTGCAGCTACCGCCTTTGGGGAGGAGAGGGAGGAAGGTGCCCCATTTAATGAAATTAATCAGTTCAGCAATGGGGTCATACTAAAAGGAGTCAGGTTTAGGGTTGCAGCATAGGTGATAAAGGGCAGAGGCACTTCAAATGGTCTAATTTGAAATAGTTGAGGCAGATGGTGCACCCACAATCCACTTGGTCTCAGAAAGGATGGTCTGAGGCAGAAGGGATAATTGTGTGAGGAGGAATTGAGTGGGAAATCTCCAGTGAAACTGGGCATATGGCTGTTGAAGTTTTGGCCTACTTCAGATGGGCTGGTTATTCTTTGGAGATAATTCAGACTTTGAGTGGCTATTGTATGGAGACTATAGACCATAAGGTGACAGTAGTTAAGATATAAACTCCTTATAAAGGACACTTTGAGGCTGTATTCTTCTGTCGTTTACTTGTATGATGGCTCACTGCCCTGATCTTCCTGATCCCAACTAATTTCTAGACTTAATACAATGGAAAAGTATTGAATGTAAAAATCTTGTTTATTAACTTATTAACTTGTGGTATAAAATTGTTTTTTATTTGTAAAAATTAGGGAAAACTTGTATGGTCTAATTTTAACCACACCTCACTAATGACACCTCATTCCTCATTGGCAATTAGCCAGCAAATCCAATGAAAGCTTCCAAGGGTTTATGAACTACAAGGCTCTGTGGTAACTCATCTTGGCCTCATTGTCTTTGTCTAACTGACCATTGTATCAAGACAGCGTTTCCTCTGATGCGTCTGAAAATAGCTAAACCATTTTTTCTATTGAGCAACGGCAGCACATACCAAGGCAATATGTACCATTAATTAGTAACTATTTTGATCAAAAACTTGAAAGACATTAATAACTAATTTCAACGTAGATCAACAAAGCTACAAGCCCGGATTATTAAGTCAACTACTATAAAGTCTGACTTAACCAACAAATCCCCAGGGCCCATGTTATCTAGTCAAATATCATTAAGTGAAATCGCTAGGCCACAGATCCCAAAAATTCACATATACTTAGAATGCTTTTGATTCATAATCACTAATATCTTTGATATAATCCATAATAAATTAGGCATAAGCTAATTTTATTATATTCTTATCAAATTGAACAACAATTTAGTCCAGCATATACTCAACAATGGCCATGAAGTTGTGAAGGCCTGAAAGTCATGCGGTTCCTTAGAGAATCACAAATTGCAGGATGGGTCTGAACCATATTCTGACAATATGGCCAATAGCTTGTTGTGTAAGATTACATGTGGGATGTGGGTAGGGAGGCTCACTAACTGAACCACAAAAGTGGTATCAGTGGGCAGCTGGGTTTGAATGGGTGGGAGAGAGATACCCTGGAATACCAGAGGAATGGTAGCTGTAACTTCAGCTTTAGATTCACTCAAGAAGTTAAAATAAAATTACCCCTTAAATGTGTGGAAGTCAATGAAGCTGGCAGGCTGCATAACAGCCTGGGATAATTCAATAATATCTTTATCTGAATATAGGAACGCCTTAACATATTAAAACTGAAGGACAAATTGCATGTTGCCTAGGGGAGCACAAGTGGACAACAAGGCACCACCTGAGTGCGGGAAAGGTGTAAAGCTAAGTTTTTTAGGCGGGACAAAGCGACCTGATGATCTGAGAGGGTTAACAAAACTAGCCCTGACACGTTTCAGCAACGGCCAAAAAACACTAGGAGGTGGCGCGCCCCTGACCCATGAGGGGACAGTGGGCTTCGAGCTCATCACCATAGGTGAACTGGAGAGGGCTGATGACACGTGGTGGCGTTTTTACAAAATTTAACCAAGATTTTATTAGAAGTGAGTAATTTTTGAAAAATAGGTATGAAATAATGTGTGTATTTACAATTTTTTTCTGTGTGGCATATTTAAGGTATGCCTAACATGTCAAGATAGTCATTTTAGGTTATGGACTTGAGGATGTACAATGTTGTTGTTAACAACTCGTCAATGGACTTCAAAAGTTTAGATACTTGTTGGGCAACATCAGTAGATAGATTGCATACATAAAAGGGATTTTTAACTCCTCTATTTGCTTGATCAGGAGAAACTGTTTGAAGTATGAAGAGGTACCATGTAGCCCTGTAGCTGAATAATGAGTCAATATCTTTTGAGTAAGGTATTAGTATGGTTGAGGTGTAAAGTCTGATTGTTCATTAAGTTAAATCTAGCAGAGCGGCCCATGGTTGTATTAAATATTCAGAAATTGTCACTTGTGCTATCCATGTGCCCATTATTAATTTTTGCAAATGTTGTATGCAGACATGTGTTGTCCATAGGATGATTGCACATGTTCTCAATATCGTTATTATGCTTGGAGGAATTAAAATGGTTGTCATATCTTTATATAATAAAAAGATGATAAATAGTAGCCATTAACACAGTAATCTATCATAATCATCACTTAGGCGTCAGATTTCTGATGCACATGTAGATTACAGACAATATAGGGCATTATGGTTGAGGATGGTTACTCTTAAAACAAACTAAACCTAATTATCAATACATGGTTTTAGTTAGTGAATAGACAGGGAAAGCACACTTTAGTTCTTAGTACTGACATTAGCTCTGAGGATCATGGTAAATTCTTGGGTCCTTTGATGAACTTAGAATGAGTTCTGAATCCAGCATGCCAAGAGAAGATTAGGATCCATACTGAGATGCCTCAGAACCTACAGCAAGATTCTTAAGCAGCTTGGTATTTATGCATCTGTATCATGGAGGTAGTTAGGATTTTAAAGTGAAATTTGGCTTTAGTGTAATGGGAGGGTTGTTGATAAACTCTTAGTTGAATCTGAGTTTTCTGATTCAGTGTAGATTTTGATGACATTTTTTTTGGTTGACTACCTTAATGTAGCTTGTGATAATATAGAAGGCCCCTCAATAAGCCTCATATTATAATATCAAGAAAGAATTATTATTATTAATTGATTAAAAAACTATAAAAATTTTAGGGGAATTTTTCTAACCAAAATTAACTTATAATCCAACATCCTACCATTAGCAGGTGTGCTAAATAATATAGCTGGACATGCTGGTATAAGGATTAGATTAGGGAATAATAGTATAATTGAAAATGCTATTATAAAATACATTAGTGCAGGTTTAAACTACTAATTTTTAATTTATTACTTTTTACTTTATCGTTTTGCCAACTTTAAATTATTCAATTTTTTATTAAGATCCCTGCGCCATTATCTTATTCATTTTGGCAAGTTAAAAAAGTCCAAATCTAGTTTTTTCATTTTTGGAATTCATTGATGAAATCAACTATCGTTTCTAAACTTTTCTAATTGACTTTTTGCTCATCTATTGCGTTATTCCACTAAATATGTTTTGCCCTGAGTTTTCAGAGGTAACAAAATTTTTATAGTTTTAGGTTCCTGGGTGAGCTGCCTGTTTGAAGGGTAAAATTGCAGCTGATGCTCTCTGATTGATTTTTTGCTAAACAAAACTGTCTTATCTTTTTGAAAATACTGCTCTTCAGAATCAGCAACAATGATGGGTTCAGATTGGGGGTTGGTTGCGGGGTTATAAAGGAAAAACAAGGAGAGACAGAAGCTACCCATCTCTCATATAGGGTGTGTCCTAGGTCGTTAATCTAATTGATAGGCAAGGATCTGTTGTTGGTGCTCCACTTTGTTTTGAAAGATAACAGTGTTCTGTCCAACTTGATGGCTGGAGCCTGTAAATTCTTATAGAATAAGCTACTAGAGTACAAACTTAGGTCCCATCCAAAGTGAAAATCCAATCATTATATATTTCTAAAATCTGGTTTCCATTAGCGCCAGATATATAACGTAACTGCACTTTAAAATTAACTTATTAACACATATGCTTTGTAAAACAAGGATACTAGTGCTTTAGCCTTAGAAATCCATACCTTTTCTAATACTTAACTATTAGGGATGAAACGATGATGAATAGACAAGGATAATAATACAAAAATTAGTAGCAATAATCTTAATTAACGTGGGGCTTAGGAGATATTATAAAATATGGATTCAAGTTTTAAGGCCACAAAGCCAAGGTAAATCGATATTAATTAATGATTTGGGGTTTAGCACAGGCAGGTGGTGAAGGATCAATTCTAACTTTCCATACTACCTTTAATTGGTGATGGATCTTAATAATATATACGGTAACATTCTTGTCAGCAATGTGGACTAATTATATTAATAGTATTTTGCACTATTAATTGATGTTAAGAGTACTGTCCAGGTCAATAAGAGTCATAATCTAGCTATTCGTTGAATATTATTAATTAGATATATAGTTTCATTCATATAGTTGATCATTAAGAATCAATACATCTTTATTATTGGTAGTCAAACTACCAAACAGTCTCAGGGCTCTCTTGCTATTTTCTTCTATTATAGGCAGAGTCATACTACTGTCCATTTCAGCAATCCTACACTCAATATTTTCTCTTTTATATATGACCTTTACCAATATTGTTAGCAGCTTTATTACCATTTATTTTGGATCCCTGTTTATTTCCACTTAGGTTCCCATGAAGTACATCTGAAATTTTAACCATGTTCTGGGGTCTGATATTCTCAACTTGTCCAATATCTCTCATAATTTAATAGGGATTATTCACTTATGGTTTTCTGACGAAATCTTTTATATCTTCCCTACTCTCATCAAATTCAGTGTTAGCGGCATTTGACTGCCAGATTTGAGTTATAAAAATTTTAGTCACCAATTTGCGACTAACAAATACTGTATGATAATTTAGGCTAATTTCTCAGCCATATTGGGTTTCTACTATTTCCCCCCTGACTGAGAAAGTAAATTTCTTTTAGTGTCAATTTTTCTTATTCCGTTAAACTGAAGTGAAATGTTGAGGATTACATTGATGTGTTTTTTAACCAATAAAGTCTCCTACTTACTAGATAATCGGCGCAAGGATGATACAAGCAAGCTGAACTCTATCTCGTTGACATGCTTCCCTAATTTTCTTACTGAAAATGATGTTCTCATTTTGGATACAAAAGTCATCTTATGTCAGAAAGAGCTCCTCTCAAAGTTCATTGGCCATATGGTGTCTTGAAGGGCATTATTTTATAACATTATGGTTTGGCTGTGACGAGGTGGGGAGCATCAACAGGTGCTATCAGTTGCAGGGGCATAATCTCATGGCTAATTGAAGCACTTGCCTAGTGGTGCAATTGGCCACTGGTCATTAACTTGAGTGGAGACTAGTTCATCCACTGTTACATTTTGTACTGAGAGTCTTTTTCAATCAATCATGTGATGCTCTTCATGTGTTGGATCAATATCATTTTCTGTGTAAGATTTATAAGGTAGCTGATACAATCATATGCGTTATGGGATGTCCCCCACGTTTTGGAACTTTAAGGATGATGCCATGGAGAAATATCTCCAGTATATGTCTCTTTTCAGTGGCATGTGCTACTTACCTTCCACAGTTGAGCCCCGTCCTGTGATGGGATTGTCAAGAGTGATGATTGATTGGATTGGAAAAGCATTATGTTCTATTGCTACACTCTTTCCTTAAGTTTACCATAACATGGACGACTTTCTAATGGACTGTCTAACGCTAGGAGCATCCTTTTACCCACGTTCAGGGACTCAATTGCTTTCTTGTAATCTGCTTTGTTTATCCACTACATTCATCGTTTATTATCTAATTATATGAAACAGTTGATGGCTGTGTTTACAAGGCAGCCTTCTGGTTGTACAGGAGCGCATCTGGCTCAATTGCTGTTACCTTGTTCTGTCTCTTTTTCAAGACCATGGACCATAAGTTCTTGTTCATCTGAAGAGCCATCCACGAAAGTCTCTTTTCCCTAGAGGACAGATCATTTCCAAGTTGTTTGTCAGACAAATGCCTTTGAAGCTTATAAAAGAATGTCCTAGGTCGAGTTCCACCAAAAAAGGGAAATATCAGCCATTTGCGATTTTACAATGCAATTATGAGTAATTTTAATGGAAATGTCAACAATTTCGGCCAAAAGACCCTGGCTGATTCTCAGTGGAACCCTGTTAACTGTGGTAACACCAGTTTAAAACCCACACAGGCACTATCAGTAAAATTAAATAATCAGATTTTGCTGACCACAAAACAGACTTCAGGGCAACCAATGGAAGGTACTCCCACAACCATCACCAAGTCATTCACAACATTTATGAAGGGGCCACTCCCCTTTTATAAGCGTGGCGGAGGCCCCCCAAGGTGAAAGTAATTTCTTTATCAGTGATTGGTTGTGGTACATCAAATCCTTGCTGTATGGGTACATCCTGCCCTAAAGCCCCAATGGTCGATTCTAAAAACAGTAACTCACCTCTCCCATGATCTGATAGGAGAGTTTCTCATATTTTTTAATCTGGAATGCATTGCAGCTATTCCAAAACTATCCTCAAATTCCCTCCAACCCTCAAAATCCATACAGATAATAATTATCAAATATCAGGAAGGGTTTGCACCTCATTTTTACCCCTGCACTCCTATTAAAAAATTACAAAACCCAATTTTTATAGTTCTTTATTTTTATTTTAATAAAATCCTTTGTGGGATCCAGCGGCGTAGCACCAAGTGAGCATAAAGAAGCTGGATTCCTACAAAATAATGCTCACTACAGGGGATCCCTGTAAACAAAAAATAGTTGCTCTTGAAAAGCAACTGGCAAGCGCTTTGTCCTGCCTTGAGGAGCTTAAGCAGCACCCTTTCAAACTCCCCCTTTAGGAAAAATATAACCCTGGTGAAGGAAGCATTATTACCTTTTTGTACATTTATGAAGCTGCCTTGGATGGTACAACTGAAAAGCAAAAAGTTCGTCACATCCTTCCTTCTTTAAGCCGCTTAGCACAAGAAATGATAGTACCCAACCTGAACCCTAGGTACACCTGGTCAGGGCTGAAGGAGGCTCTTCTAGCTGAATTCAGATCAAAGCAAAGTCTACACAGGGAAAACAGGCCTTTATGCGCCATAGCATGTATGAAGGTGAATCAACCATTGCCTTTGCTGAACACTTTTACCTCGCTGCGCAAAGGTTGTCAGCCTCAAACATGCTTACCCTTGACGATACTATTGCCGCCCTGTTAACTGGGCTATCCTCTCAGCCCTCTCTACCCTGACATATCATCTCAGTGAAATGATACTCTACAAATATCCGCGACATTAAGGAAGCTTTGTTAGATGTGGATGAACTCCAGGTATGTGCCACACCACATGAAGCTGAAGTGACAACCTTGGATCTAACCATCAAGGAGCATTCGCCTGTTGATCAATTGGGAGTGAGGCCACCTGTGCCTATCTTCCCTACTAAATTTGCTCCCTCAGTGCGACTTAAAAAGGTTATCACTCCTTTTAATGAAATAAAGGCCTGTAAGGTTGTAACAAACATACACCCGCACAAGCTCACTAACGCCTCTGTGCCTTTCCTTCCAGCCAAGCTGGAAAATGCGTCTTCTAAGGCTACCCAATCCTCTGTAGCCATCCCCTATCTCCATCGCTGCCTTGCCCAATGTTGTGAATACTCTTGGAGAGGAATCTGAGGGGTTATGATGATGTTGGTTATTACATATTGGGAGCTCCTGTGGAAGTAGAAGTGCCTGATCATTTGAACACTGGAGGAGTAGACGAGACCATCATACCTGAGGAGACGTACCTCAGTCAAATTCTAGGGTGTCCAAAAGTGATTGACACTACCAGTGAAGGTGACCAATTCTTAGCTGACTTGATTCGCCCTCTTCAGCGGGTTCATCCCATAAAATCCATCATAAATAAATACTCAGAGATCGCAAGAAAGCTAACCTCCACCTTCCAGCTCAAGGAAGTCTTAGATTTGTCACCTAAATTTGGAGGAAAGCTCACTAAGGTTAAAATGGTCATTCAAAAGGTCCAAATACTAGCCATATTGGACAATGGCTCCTCAGTCAACGTGATATCCTCTAAGCTTATTAAGAAAATAAAGCTAGCGCCTGACTTGGAGTACACGCAAGAGTTTAGAACCACTGGTCCCAACAATACCCGTGCTATTGGGGCATACTCTTCCGTTCCCATTCGAATTGGAGCTTATCCTATCAGCCCCTGCTGTGGCTTTGAATGACAACGCATATGATATGCTCATTGACACTCAAATTATGATTGAGTATGAAGAAATAATTACCATGAAACAAGGGGTCCTCTTGTTACTCAACTACAAAGCCTCTTTAGTCTTATCCAATAAAGAGCCAACAAGCACGAATACTCTTGCCTGATTGAATACCCCTTTTCAGCTATAACCTTGCCTTATTCCACTTCAGGGAGTAACACAAAGAAATTATTTGATTCAGTTGATGCTGGGGATGGTATCCCTTTCTACGCTGCAGATGAGGTCTTGATTAAGCCTGGTGAACAAAGAGTGGTTGACACTAAGATCACGCTTAAATCCCTCGTCATTGCTTGTTGCACCTCAATAGGTATTGAAGGTGTTAGTCCCTTGGAGCCTCGTGTCTTGCTTGGGATAATAGACCCAGCCTACCAGAGTCCTATTACCCTTCTACTGGGAAACCTCACTGGAAAAACATGATCATATGGAAACACCAGGAGATTGGCCGAGGCTTCCTACTCCCTGTAGAAGACATTAACCATATCCACTCCGTTGGTTCTATGTTAGACTTGGGCTTACCTATGGACAACATGGTGTGTACCTTGCCCAATAAACCATATTTCAGAAAATCTGACCCCAGAGGAGTTGAAAAAGTTTTTACTTTGTTAGACGACTATAGTGACATATTCTCCAAATTGGATACTGACTACGTCCACGTGTAGGGCTGGTGCCACTCCATTGATGTGGGTGATGCCTAGCCTATTAGGCCCAAACCCTATCATAAGTTAAAGGTGGAGGAACAACAAATGAGGATGAAGATCCAGCAGTTATTAGACGCGGGGTTACTCGTTCCTTCAAAGAGCCCTTGGTCTTCACCTCTATTACTAATTAAAAAGAAATTGAGGTCATCAGATAGTCATGGATTACCGTCAGTTAGATAGTCTCACTAATAAGGATAGCTATCCTATCCCTCGCATTGATGACGCCTTGGCCCAACTCTCTGGATCTAAATTCTTCTCCGTCATGGACTTGGCCAGTGACTATTGGAAACTGGACCTTTCTCCTCAAGATCAGGATAAATGCGCTCTTATCTGTAGTGAAAGTCTCTTCCAGCCCACACGATTACCCCAAGGGTTGTGCAACGCAGCTGCCTCTTTTCAGCGTGCAATGGATCACATATTTCAGGACCTCAAGTTAACTTGTGTCATCGTTTATCTTTATGACATCACAGTGTTCTCAAGAACTTTCAACAAACAACTTGATCATTTGAAGGAGGTGTTTCAACGGTTACATAAGTCTAATATTAAGTTGAAGCCCTCAAGTGCACCTTCTTTCAAAGGAAAATGGATTTCCTTGGTCACTCCATTTCCCAAGAAGGAATTCAACCCATGCAGAACAAGGTTGAAGCCATCTAAAAAATACCACCTTAAAAAATCTACAAGATATTCAGGTATTTATAGGAATGATGGGATATTACCATCAAATCATCCCCAAGTTCGCCCAACTCAGTGAGCCACTTGTCCGGCTATTAACCAAGAATACCCCTTTTTGTTGGGGTGGTGAAAAAAGCCGCTTTTGAGACAATGAAACAACTACTACAACAACGTTCTATCCCACGGCACCCTGATTATAATAAACATTTCATCTTGTTCACTGACGCCTTGGACTATGCCATTGGGGCCATCTTAGCGCAATTAGAGGAACACGGTGTAGATCATCCTGTCTCCTATTTTAGTAAGATGCAGTCAAAGGCGGAATGCAACTATAGTGTAACAGAGAAGGAGTGCCTTTCTGTTCTGTTGGCTGTAAAGCACTACCGCCCTTTTCTCTATGGAACTACCTTCACTGTAGTTACTGACCACGCATCTATAAAGTGGTTACAGAACATAAAGGATCCCGCTGGTTGGCTAGATCGATGGGCTCTAAAGCTCCAGCCTTATGACATGAAGATTGAACACTGTTCTAGAACCCATCACTTGAATGTTGATGGGTTGACTTGGCTACCAGTCCTTCACTTGGATAATAGTGAGGCGGAGAGGTTACATGACCTCTTAATGATCACCAATGAATGGGAGGATGAGGATAAGCCTGTTCAGAAGAAGTTATCCTGGCACTCCCATAACACTAAAGTTGAAGATGGGAAGTTGTATAAGAAGGTGGGGACAAAGTGGCTACCTTATCTTTGACCCTCAGAACGCGTAACTGCTATCCTAGAAGCACATTCCACCCTAGGTCATGGAGGGGCAAAGAAAACCTATGAGTGGATTAAGGATCGGTTTTAATGGGATGGAATTATGGAATCTATTGTTGATGTTTTGGAAGCCTGCCTTATTTGTAGGAAGCAATCTGGTCTCAATTCTAGATATCAGTATCAACCAACTACCCCTCAACAACCATTCCACACCATCAGCTTGGATGTAGTAGGTCCCCTTCCTCAGTCTACTAGTGGAAACATATTTATCCTAGTAGCTATTGACCACTTCACTAAGTGGGTTGAAGCCTTGGCTCTTCCTGCTCAAACAACTAAGGCCACCGCCACCTTCTTAAATTAACACATCTTCATCCATCACGGTTGCCTCAAGTACTACTCTGCGATAATAGTAAGAACTTCACCTCCAGAGTAGTCAAAATCCTGGCCAAATCTATGGGAGCACAACAACTTTTCTTGGCTCCATATAACCACACCACAAATGGGACCGTGGAAAGAGCAAATAGAACCTTGGTTTCCATTCTTTGAAAACTGGCCTCCTCTGATCCTCTTCACTGGGATCAATATCTACCTAGTGCTCTTATGGCATACTGGATTAGCTATCACTGAATTTTAAATGTCTCCATTCCATGTCTTGTATGGGCGGGAACCAGGAATACCTGCCCTCTTGCTAAATATGTCTTCTCTTCTAGAGTTGAGGAACTGGAGAGAGTTATTAAGATTGGCTTAGCGCATAATTTAACTCCAATATGAAGTTATGACCAATTTAGCCAAAACAGTAACAAAAGAAGGGCAGGCTGCAAATGAGTTCTGAAACCCCCACCTACTTTCCAAGTGTCTGATATGGTGTTGTACTACCATAACTGCATCACTCCTTGAAGCGGTAAGCTTGGATCAATTAGGGAGGGTCTTTTCACCATCATCTACAAGAGAGGAAATGAGTACTATATTAAAATCAGCTACTGGTATCAAAATTAATTGCGTACATGGCCGTTTCCTCCAGTCCAACTTGTCCCCAGCATCCTTGATGGGGGTGATGTCAGACATTTGCCTTTGCAGCTTAAAAATAAGAATCTCCTAGGTTGAGTTCTGCCAAAAAAGGGAAATGTCAGCCATTTGCGATTTTCCGATGCTATTATGAGTAATCTTAAATGAAAAAATGTCAACAATATCGGCCAAAAGACCTTGGCTGATTCTCATTAGAACCCCATTAACTGGGGTAACACCAGTTTGAAACCCGCGTGGGCACTATCAGTAAAATTAAATGATCAGATTTGGCTGACCACACAACAGACTTCAGGGAAACCAATGGAAAGTACTCCCCCAACCATCACCAAGTCATTTACAACATTTATGCAGGGGCCACCTCCCTTTTATGGGCATGGTGGAGGCCCCCTGAGGTGAAAGTAATTATTCTAGTGGTGATTGGTTGCAATAAATCAAATCATTGCCACATGGGTACATCTTGCCCCAAAACCCCAATGGTCGATTCCCAAAACAGTAACTCACCTCTCCCATGATCTGATAAGAGAGTTTCTCATATTTCCTAATTTGGAATGCATTGTAGCTATTCCAAAACTATCCTTGAATTCCCTCTGACCCTAATAATCCATATAAATACTAATTGTCAAATATAGGGAAGGGATCGCCTCTCATTTTTACCCCCACACTCCTATTAAAAAATTATTAAACCCAATTCTTATAGTTCTTTATTTTTTATTTTAAAAACGCCTCTTTGTGGGATCCAGCGGTGTTAATTCTCTGCATTTGAGCTCATTTCTGCCGAGTTGTTTTTGCACAGGGTATGAGCCACTGAGCAACCAAATTGGACGATATAAGGATCGCTGACTTATAATAAAACTTAATAAATTATGTATGGAGCTATTGCCCCTTATTTTGATCTTTATTTTATATTAATTGCAGACTTATCTGCGCGATCTCCTTTCTTTAAAAAAACCTCCAAACCTTTAACTTCCATCAGACTCTTTATACCTAGGTTCCTCAGCCAGACGTGTCCTCAGCTTGGTACTCTTCTATTATGCTTCCCTCTTCAACTTACTCTCATTTTTATCAATCTCGGCATAAATCCACTTGATTCGCCAAATGCCTCATTTCAAAGCACTTAAATTACCAGTACCAGTTTGATTTCAGAAGATTCCAAACATTCCGCCATATTGACTTAGAGCTTATTGTCCAGTCATATTGGAATCGTGACATTACCCCCTCCTTGACTGGATGATAGGTTCTTACTGTTTGTATGCTCAAAGGAACTTCTCGTGGACTCAATTGATAACCTGACCCCCAGCGGGTTCCTTAATTGTGTAGAAATCCATGCCAGTCTTCTCTATAATCTCAAATGGGCTGACCCAGATGTTGGAGAGCTTATTTTTTTGTCTGAATCCATGCTAGTTGTGGAATAAAATGTAATCCCCTACAGCGAACAACAGAAGACTGCTCCGGTGCTTCTGGTCAGCCACCTGGTCACGTATTTTCTTTTCTAGACTGGTGGAGTAAGCTTCTGTTTGCAACTTGATCAAAGTATCCATGAGTTGATTTAGATATCGCTGAGGACTCACCCCACCAGTGTCCTCTACACACGACTATAGCAAGGTAGGCAGAGCCAGATGTTGACCATACGGCAGTTGAAACAGGCTCTTACCGGTGGCCAAATGATAGCTGATATTATATGTGAATACCACTGTGGGTAGGAGGGCGCTCCATTTCTGAGGGTCAATCATTTACCAATTTATGGAGGATGTTCAACAAAGTTCCATTAACCCGCTCCACCATTCCATTAGATTCTGGATGATATGGGGTGGTCAAAGCCCCACGGATAACCATCAGCTCATTCAACTTTTTGCAGAATGTGTGAGGTGAAATTGGTTCCATTATCCATTAAAATGAATTGTGGGCAGCCGTGTTGCTGTAAAACACACTCCATGATGAATTTGGCAGTAGTAACCACGCCCAAATCATTGATGGCCCTGGCCTCCACCCATTGAGTCAGATGATCTATGGCAACAATAATATATTTGGACCAATTGGTACTAATTGGCAGAGGCCCTACTACATCAATAGAAAAGGTATGCCAAGCGAACCGGGGTTTGACCAGCTGATATGTGGTTCTCTTACAGAATGGTTTTTCCACTTGACACTGATGACAACAACTAATTGTTTCCAATACATTATAATGCATGCTCTCCCAGTAGTATCAGGATTGCAACATCTCCAGTGTTTTCCACAACCCTCTGTGGACTACAGCCTGATAAGCATCCATAATTATTGCAGGTCGGGCTGAAGGCTTAGGGAAACTCAATTTCTGGTCGCCAATCCACTTATATAGTTCTCCTTCACGTAAAAAGGTATCCGCCCTAAGACCATCTAGTAACTTGATCACATGCGGCAGTTCATCCTGGTATTTATTTACCACTATCTTCTCATACATTATGTCAGCTAGATTCGCTATGATTGCGACTGTTGGCAGCCTAGAGAGACAATCTGCATTTTGATATTTTGCTCCTGGTCAATGCAAAATCTCAAAATTATATGCTTGCAGCTTCAACGCCCAATGTGATAGCTGAACTTCTGGTTCATGCAGATTCTGCAACCAACGCAAGGAAGCATGGTCCAAATGACTTGGAATTGTACCCCATGTAGGTATACTCAAAATTGTTTATAAGCATAAATTACTGCTAAACATTCTCGCCCAGTAGCAGTGTAGTTCTATTCATGACAGTTCAAACTTCGACTACAGAAGGCAACAGGATGCTCCACGCCATCATCGTCCTTCTGAGATAATACTGCCCCTATAGTGGAGAGCAAGGCATCTGATTGCAATAATATTGCTTATTGAAGATGGGGTATTGCAAAATGGGTGCGCTTGCTAATGCAGTACACAATACATCAAAAATGTTCTGGCATCGTTCTGTCCAATTGAAAGAAGCATTTTTCTTTAATAGCTCAAAAAGCAGGGCCCCAATGCAGCTGAAATTGAGAATGAACTATTGGTAATACCCAACCATTCCCAGAAACGCTTGAATGTCCCGCTTATTCACTGGGCGAGTCATCCTGCTTATTGCTTCCACTTTAACTGGCTGCAGTTTAATCTCATGTGAATCCATGACAAACCCAAGGTATTCTAGTTTATCCTTAAAGAAATGGCATTTTCAAGGCTTAATTTTAATATTAACAGCAGCAGGCGCTTAAACACTTGCTCCAAGTGGTCTACATGCTCTGTAAATGTCCTCAAAACACATTGATGTTGTCAAGGTAAACTAAGATGCAGGACAGCTTTAAATCACCTAAAATCGTATCCATGGCATGATGGAATGTAGCCAGAGCATTACACAACCCTTGAGGCATGCGCATCAGCTGGAACAATCCTTTCAAGGTGATGATCACACATTTCTCCCGTTCCATTAATGGAAATTTGATCTGCTAATACCCTGAGATCAGATCCATGGCAGAAAATAGTTCATTCCACCCAATCGGTCTAACACATCATCAATCTGTGGAAGAGGGTAAGAATCCTTCTTTGTTACTTTATTGAGTTTACGATAGTCAATAACCACTCAATTCATGCCATCCTTCTTCTTTACTATGAGCACAGGTGACGCCCATGGACTGTTTGATGGCTTTAGCATTCCTTGCTCAATAAGTTTATCTAATTCGTTGGTGACAACCTCTTCCACTGCTTTTGAACATCTAATGGGTCTTAAACAAATGAGAGAGTGATCCTCCATATGTATCTGATGTACCACCCCTTGAGAGCACCCCAGGTCATGATCATCATTAGTGAAAATATCCTGATAATTTTCAAATAAGGCCATAGCCTTATCTTGTTGTTCCGCTGATAATCCCATGAGCAATTCCCGTGGTACTACAGTCAGTACGCTGAACAAGGAGTGAGCTGATAATCTGAGATCTTCCCATAAGCCAAAGTCATGAATATGACAAACTTCCCCAATAGGGATGAAGTGTAGGTAAGCCACCACTTGGTGCCGCCTAATTGTTATTGTCTCCTTCTGTAGGTTTGCAAGCAGCACCTTCACCTCCCCATTCCCAGGAAACAATAACCCTGGAGCCACGTGTGGTTCAAGCCAAGAGTGCTGATGAGGCGCCAGGATTTCTCCATAAAGCCCCTTAGGACTTCAATTTTGAGACCAGTCCCTATTATGCCCTGGTATCCAGACAGTAAGCTTAAAGGGCGCGTTGCTCAAAGTGGGATTCCCTTATACTCATATATCTGGTTGGGAAGGATCTTGGTCCACTGACTCAGTCACTGGTAGCGAACAGGGATTACTCCATCACTATATGCTAGATTGATCTGACTGGAGTGGACTGGATCCGTTGGGGTTCCACCAGAGGAAAATATAATAGAATTTGTTGACTAGATATGGTAAGGGTTTCTTTCGCCATATCTATCACAATGCCAAATTTCCTTATGAAAGCCACGCCAATTAACATATTGTAGTGGTTATTTGGCAAAACCACCACTGGAGAAGACACCTGTACTGACCCAAATTGTAGAGGCAACGCGCTATATGCTCCTTCCAACACAGTTCTGTGCGTTCCCACGGTCCCATAGCTATGTGATGGTCCACATCTGGTTTCAACATAAGTTTAGCCACCAACCAAGTGAAGACTATCTTCGCAGGTGCTCTCATGTCTATGATAGCGCGGATTTTCATGTTTTGAACGAATATGTCGCAATAAGTACATTTTCGAGTAAGAAGAACCATTGGTGTTTATTACTTGTACATTCAAGGGCTTTGTGTTACTCAAAAAGGAAGAAATGCCCTTGCCAACCTGAGGATACTCACTAGTGATTTTCTCCACTGGAATGGCTACGTTAACCCCTACTAAAGGGGCAACATTCGGCAAAGGATCTATGGTGCTGGTGCCAGTTTGTTTCAGGATCTGCCACGCATATGGCTTCTGCACATCTTGGCGAAGATTGGCCTGATGGGGTGAGCTTTACTCATGGAAGCGTAAGCAGGGGTATCCAATGAAAGCTGCTGGTATAACACATCATCCGATTGAGGGTTAATTTCTACCTGAAAAGATGTTTGGGGATTGTTGGGGACAAGTGATATGGACTTAGCGGAGTTAGAGCATCCTGTCTCTACTCCGCTTGAGCTTTTACCTGCTCAATTATCTTAGTTGGCATTGCATACACATGCGGTTGACTAGGGCAATTGGCTGCATAATGCCCTCTTTGTCCACACTGGAAGCAAGTGTTCATGAAAGGTGCGCGTCTATAGTTTGGGGTGGAAGACCCAGGCCAATAATTGCCAGTAAGGTTCCAAGGTCGCGGACGAACTGGGGAAACATAACTGGGCCAGAAAGGGTATTGACTCATATGAGGGACAAATATGTTCCAGCGGCTGATAACACAGTCGCTGTGGCCTATACTCTGCAAGGGTTGGAGTGGGGGCAACAGCAATTTTTTGGGCTACATTGGGGGTGCTGTTCATGAAGGAGAGCTGCCGTAAGGCGTTCACAATCTGAATAAGCCCAGTATCCCCATCCAACATATGGGACATAGCATTATATATTTACCAATATGGTTTGACAGCTGCTGTCATTGCTATACTTACATCTTCAGTGGTTAAGATATTGGCCCCAAGCAGAACATGTGCTTCCACCAAAAACTGCTCAGCAAATTCTGACAGAGTTTTGTTTTGGTCAAACTGTATAATCATAAAGTCGGCTTTTCATTGATACATCTTGGTAGTGCCCCTGAACAGTCAGATGATAATCGCTTTTACTTGTGCATAATATACCAAGCTGTTGGGAAGATAACAGGTCACCTAATCAGCACTTTCCACATCTAAAGTGGACAGCAATAATTTCGCTTTTAATCAATCTGTAGCTCCTTCCACAGCAAATTCAAAATGCTTAAATTAACCGTGTAGGTTCCTGTCATGACTGGAAGGAGGTAATTTATCAATATGAACAAATTTGCTTTGCTCTGTGAACTGTTCGTTGATCAACTGTTGCAGCGTTTCATATTGTTGTTGCAATTTCAGGCGGACTCCCCTTTCTTTATTCAGTTGCTGTTCCACAGCTTGTATTCATAAAAGAACTTCTTCTATTATATACTGCGAGCAGGTTTACTGTTGTAATGGAGGAGGACTCCTCATTGTAGAGTATTTGGCTTTCTGGTTGGTTTCTACTATAGTTGCTTAGTGGCCCCCTGTAGTGAGCACCACTGTTAATTATCAGCATTTGAGCTCGATTCTGCTGAGTTGGTTTGCACAGGGTATGAGCCATTGAGCAACCAAATCAGATGATATGAGGATTGCCGACTTATAATAAACTTAATAAAATATGTATGGAGCTATCACCCCTTATTTTGACCTTTATTTTATTTATTAATCGCAGACTTATCTGCGCGATCTCCTTTCTTCTAAAAAACCTCTAAACCTTTAACTTCCATCAGACTCTTTATACCTAGGTTCCCCATCTGGATGCATCCTCAGCTTGGTACTTTTCTATTATGCTTCCCTTTTTGACTTACTCTCATTTGTATCGAATCTCAGCATAAATCCTCTCAATTCGCTGAATGCCTCATTTCAAAGCGCTTAAATTACCAGTACCAGGTTGATTACAGCAGATTCCATACATTCCGCCATATTGACTTAGAGCTTATCGTCCAGTCATATTGGAATCACAACAAGCGGCATAGCACCAAGAGAGCATAAAGAAGCTGGATTCCTACATTGTTGCCAGAGAAGCCCTCTCCTAAAATCAAACCTGTCCCAGTGCAAAAGGAAGTTTCATTAAGTGGGGCAGATGAATCATCTAAGCAGCGTAGTCTAAAGAGGAGGAATAAAGCGTTCATACACTGAGTTTTATAAGAGGCAGTTAGGAGAGACAGCCAATTTTGAGGGCATCAGGGGAAAAGAGCATGAACAATCCAAAGATTACTTGTGACATTTTCTATTGTTTGCTATTATATTTTTTATCTACATCCTATTTTTTTAATTTAAGATAGAGGAACTTGGTGTGAACGTTATATACAATATTTCCACTTTCCAGCTCCTTATTATGTAGATAAAAATGGATGACTTTTCTATCATTTTTAATTTTATGGCCATAAGTTTGTTAGATAGTTTTTAAATACAAGGTATTATTGGTGTGATACAGCATGTATTCACCTATCTCAAATTGCGTTAGCTTACAAGCCATTGTACATTGCCGTTGTGCTCTTTAATTTCTTCACTAAGTTGGTAGAATAAGATTTGTTCTGAAGCTATATTATCCTAGATGTTAGGTTTTCAAACTAATTCTGTGGCTCCACCTCAACAGTGTATTTCACGCAGGAGTATGTAATAGGAATAGGACAAGGTTCATCCATACAGAAGTTTAAATAAGACTCTTTCTGGTTGTAGTATGGTAGATAATGTTATACAAAAACATGATGCTGGAGAGAAGTGAGCTCAAATTGGTGTCTGGTCTGTTGTAATCTTACAAAGGAAGTTTTTATAGCGTTGTTGCTCTTAAAGGTTCTTTTGGGCTTCAAGTGGTAGGGTGTTTTTAGTACTTTACATATTGTCATTAGTTTACTCAACTTGATATGACATGCAAAGTGTAGTTGGTTCCATTATCTGTGAGGATAACTTGAAGGCAACTGTGCCGCTGGATGATGCATTTAATTATGAATTTCTTAACGGTTACTACACCTTGGTCTTGAGTAACTCGTGATTTCACCCATTTTTGTTAGATGATCTATAGCTACTATAATTTACTTGGCGCAATTTTGCGCCAGTAGGAAAAAGGGCCTACAATGTCAATGGACACCATGTGCCATGAAAACCAAGGCTTCACTATACAATAGGAGGTCTTTTTATGGAAGTGCTTCTCCACTTGACACTGATGAAAGCATGAGATTGATCTAAGGATGTTGAAGTGCATGCTTTTAAAGTAGAGTGCCTTCATGAGTTCCATCATTTTTCATGACCCCATGTTCTAATTCCTTGTGCGCGTTGGTCATACACTGTGGGTCGCTCTACCAGTCTAGGAAAATTTAAGTTACTTCCATCTATTTACTTATATATTTCTCCATTCTTCAAAAATTTTAGCTCTCATCCCATCCAATGCATGTATTAGTTGCTGCGGTTTGTTGGCATACTTGCCGCTGATCATCTTCTCATACATCAAGTCTTCAAGATCTGCCATAGTAGTGGCTATTATTATCTTCAACATACAATCTACATTATGATGTTTTACTGCAGAGCAATGTATTATCTTGGAGTTTTGATCATGGAGTTTGTGGACCCAATGTGCAAGCTACCCTTTCATTCCCAAGGGTCTTTAACCAGCATAGTGATGCATGGTTAGTAATGACCTTAATTTTACTCTGTGTAAGTATACCCAAAATCTTTTATAAACGTAGATCAGGGCTTTGTAATCCTGTTTGGTGAAGGTATAGTTATGCTTTATGGCAGTTCAAGATCTGTCTCCAGTAGACAACCATATGCCCCATGACATCATCCCATTGGGAGAGTATCGCCCCTATGGTGGAGAGGAAAGTTTCAGTTTGTTATATATATTCATAATTATGTTTTACTAGCAGGTAGCTGCATCTTCGCTTACACTTAACAATCTACCTGCTAGTTGCTATATTCATGTTTATTTAAGATAAGATAATAGTTAAAATAATTATAATTATGAAAGATTGGTTGATTTATTGACATAGCTTAGTGCATTTAAATCTTAATTTTCATAACTCATCCTTTCACAGCATGAGCCTAGAAATCAAAACTTATTGAGATCGTCAAAAAGCAGTCAAATTTTATCAGCCATCTTTAAAATTCTTATCATGTCAATAGCCTGTTTTACCCAGCATTGTTTGTAGATATAATTATACAAATAATGTTGTTTGTATATTAGTTTTGTTATTTGTAGTTGACAATCGATAAGTTTTAGGAGTGATCAAACCTATTAAATCAATAAAAAAATTTACCTTTCACCTAAAATCAAGTGGACCTATTGAACCAATAAAAACTACTAACCAAACACCCAAAACCAATTAAACCAATTGAATCAACCTAAAAAATTACAACAGCCTGGAAAGACCATTTAAACTATCAAATCAACTAAATATCAAACTTCTCAGCCATAACTCTATACTGATTATCATCAAAACATACAAAATTTTCATTTCTTACATATAAACCTTTTATTTTATTATTAAAAATCAACTATAAGACTCACATGGACTCCCTCCAGTCCACTTAGTAATTTTTTTTAAAATCTTACAAACTGTAGCTTTGACTGGACATCACACACAAATGCTTTTACTACAGATGTTTACTGTAATACTAACCGTTAATCATATCTGTTTTGAAGGTGCTGTAGTTACACTTAACCTGTTCCATCCATATTATGTGAGTCCTTGTACAAAAGTCTGTAGATTGGTTTTTCAATGCAGTTAAAGTTAGGGATGAAGCTTAGGTATCCATCACTTATAAGATATCTGTACAGCGTGCTTATTACCTAAATTTGGCATTTTCTGATTCATAAATCTTAGCAGTCTGGGACCAAAAACCTTTGGCGTCTATATCAAACCTAAGATACTCTAGCTGTTAATTAAAAGATTTGCATTTTTTGTTTTATTTTATTTTGAGGTGACAAGTATTTGTAACACCGCTTCTAGGTGTTCTCAGTGCTTAAAATTGTTTAATAGTCTATTTTGATATCATCTAGGTATATAATGACGCATGACAATTTTAGGCTCATCGATATTGGTGTATATTGCTTATTAGATGTCACTAAGTCGTTCCAAAGCCTCTGGAGATTTAAATGTGATTATATCCTTGGAAAAGTAAATTTTGCACACTTCTATTGCTTATTTTTTTAAAGTTAAATTTTCTTATATCCCAAGGCTAAATTTATAGCATAAATTATCTGGAACCTTACCATTTTTCCAGCGCGCCATTAATACTTGGTAGTGGATAAAGTCTTTATTCATTACATTATCCTGTTTCTGGTATTATATCACCACCCAGTTAGTTCCATCCATCTTCTTAATGAACAGTAACGGAGAATACCAATGACTCTTAAATGGTTTTAACAAGCATCAATTTAGCAGCTCCCTTTTATGACACTAAGCTTCTGTGGCTCGTGAGCAATGTATTTGATGCAAAATTAATGGAGCATGGTCACTCATATCATGGTAAGGAACAACGTTATGGGCATAACCTAAGTCATAGTCATCAGTAGTGAAAATTTCACTATACTTCTCAGAAAGGTTATATCTTAGTAATCATATCCTTAGGTTGTTCCATTAGGTTTTCACTAGGAGTTACCATCAGAACGTCGGCTAAAGTCTCAATTTAAAGACCAAATTCTTCTGATGATTTGAATTTTAGGCACTATGGACCTTATCAAGAGATGCCAGGTGTATGTAGGCTACTAACTGATGTATCTGACCGTCATGGCAACTTCTAATTATCATTAAAAAATTTGTATACCCATTCCCTAGTAATATCATGACAGGGAATAAATGTGCCTCTCTAAGAAAAAATGCTAGTACAGCTCAATAATTTTTCTTATGGTTTTTTGGGTGGGTCCACCTTTAGTTTAGTGCTCACATCCACCTGGTGTCCAGAGGGTATTACAACACTGAAGTTTGAGTGTAGCATAAGTCCCTTATAATCATAATTATTGATTGGGCAGAGATATAGTTCTCTTCCTTAGCTGGCAATAGTAGATTGGGACCTTTCCATCACAATAAGTTTGTCTTTATGGGAAATATGAGCAGGACCTTTGGGTATGCCAATTAATGTAAAGTAGACCGATATCCTTTGACCAAGGATTTTAAACATCAACTCTTTATAGTGATATTTTACTAGAGCAATAATGAATGGCGCTCTAATTAGCATATTATAGTTTTAACTTTGAAGCACAAACTCAAGCGTTGAAATGAAATTGATACAAATTGGAGAGTCATAGAGATGTGTTTCTTTGGAAATGGTACACTCAGGACTACTGTGTCATAATTTACTTTATGTTTTTATTATTTTACTCAAATCAAGAGGGGGGCATTTACGCGTTTTTATTTTTGGGTAGTTCCAAGTAAATGAAAAATAGAAACTCTCAATATGGCGCTTCAGAGTGTGGCCTAAGCAGCCATATCAGATAGGGTAGGGGGTCAGGAGGATCTTCATCAAGCATGGACTTAAGGTTATGCAAGAGAACGGACAGAATGGGTGTGGGGAAATTAGTGGTATGGGACAGAAGGAGAAATACTTAATTGATCTTTATAAATGAGTCATGGAGTATGCATTACCTTGATGTTCTGAGCAAGGAGGAACTTGGTGTTTGGTGAGTTCCAGCATACAAGTAAACATTTTAATTTGGTGTTAGTTTTTGGGGTATAGTTGGGGTTAAATAATGCCAAATTGGCAACGTCAGCGCATGAGGTGCCTGTGGCAAATGCAAGCTAATTTCAATCCAGGCTTCCCCAGGGAAATCATCTGATAATTGGACAGAAATTCTTTTTATTAGTGGCTCTATGGCAGCGTTGAGGGCTTGGCGGAGGGGAACATTGGTGGGGGGCGGTGGCCTCATTGATGGCGAGCTAATGTTTTATATGATAGACTGGGAATCCCTTGTGAGTACAGAAGCAGCGCTGACATTTGAACTTAGGGTTGGAAATATTTTCAGCAGATTGAATTCTGGATTAATCATATATGGTTTATCAGTTTCTTCAGTGACAAAATCAAGATATTTGAATGGTTATAAAACTGGTAAACATGTGTCAGTCACAGGAGAAGATTGGCTGGAGTTTAGAGCAGATGGCACTTGAACCTTTGTATAGAGCTTTTGACTGGGGCAGATGCCTTAATTGGATTCTAAAAATTATGAAAAAACTTACATAGTTGGCTGACGCTTAAGGGGCTGCGCCCACAGTGTTTGAGGGAGTGGGAGGGAAATTTGATCCCCAAAAATCTAAGAAGCCCGTCAGGGGGGATAACGCCATAGAAGGAGGGGTGAAAACTGCTCCAGTGGTGAGGGAACAGCACTTGCACTTTTAGTGGTCCACCCCGAGGCACAAGGGGCAGAGGGTATGGCCAATTTAGATGTGAGCCCAGAATGGGTTTCAGGGAATAGTGGATCAAAGATTAGGGAAATTAAAAGGTAGATATCCTGGTGGAAGGTGAAGATAGTTGCAAAGGTGCAAGGATCTGCTAGGCAGCTGTCCTCCTTGTCAACCACGAAATAAAGGATGGGATCTGCACTGTAATCAACCAATTCCTCATGGAGCTCATGAAAGAGCTGACCAGAGAAAAGATGATTGGGCGACTCAGCGAACTGAACCACCATAGTTATATCCACTGGCAACTTAGAATATGTGGTTGATGGGGTGTTTATATAAACTACCAGCATTTTTGTCATGATCATAGCAAGGGTTTTCCTCAAAAATCTCTTAAGAATTACCCATTAAGTGTTGGAAATTAATAGTTACAGAAGGCCCGTAAGCTGTCTGGGCAATCTTAATCATGACTGCACCCGTGTAGGAGAAGAGGTTCCTTACTTGACCCAAAGCTGAAGTTTAGGTTGCTCCAAGGATCACAAGGGGGATTCTTAGCACTTCCTGTGAGCGCAATTGGTGCTAGACTAGTTTTCAAGGGGGACAAAGCGACTGGTGGGATTATAAGGCTAGTAGAGCCAAACCAGACATGCTTCAGAAGTGGCCAAAAATGCCAGGAGGCGGCGCACCACCCCATGCAGGGGCAACAAGTGTCAAACTTGACAGCATATAAAATAAATTCAGTGGACAACTTTATCTGTTCTTTTAAAATTACAAATTTGAGTTCAATAATTTATGTGATTCATCAAAAGAAAAGTAAATTTTCTTATTGTTTGATGTCTGGCTTTAATGGCTTCTTGGCAACCATTTTGTAGAGACAACCTTACTGTGGATCCAATAAAAATAATTGTGAGAATTTTGACCTTCACTACAAAAATTCGCAGTAGGTACATTCAGAATAGGAAGAGTCACAGTTGTCAAAAAGTAGACTTCTAGAGAGTCTCATTTGTCTAAAAAATACCGATGTCATTTCCTAAACAAGGGTACTCTTTGGTGATCATGTCCATGGGTATGGCTACGTTTACCACTTTAAGAGACAGTATGTCTGCTGTAGGTGTGGTTAACCATTGGGTTTATTACACCAAAAGATATGCTTAAGCTTTTCAACTTTTGGCAAGCTTCCTGGGTGGCGGCTTCATTTGATTGGGCATGAATCAGCACATGTAAGTCATCAGTAGCCTGCTGATATAAACACTTGTCATTGGAAACGCTAACTATCTGAGGAAGAGTTTATTGAGTCTAGTTGGGACTGTTGTAATCATATTGGTGATGAAGAGTGTCCTCATCTATTCCACTCATACTTTTCCCTAGTTATGTAGGGTTCGCTGCACAACATCTACTTGTTGTTTGGTGGGACAGTGCATGGTGAAGTGGCCTCATTTTTCAAAATATGTAAGGACATTTGAGAAAAGTCGCGTATTTAAGTATCAATAATGGTCTCTATCCTTGTGCTTTACTGTGGGTTTTTGATGTCCAGAGAATAGCTTGAGATCAGTGGACTGTTGTCATAGTTGGTGGTTTTCATTTTAAGTCAAGAGTTCTGAAGGTATCATATAATCATTATTAGTGATTAGCCTTTTTGAGTAGGGGCATATCCCCTTTTAAGACTGGAGCCATAGCATTGAAAGAGCCCACGAGTGGCTTTACTGCTGAAGCCGTCACAATTCCAGAATCAGCCTCAAATAGTACAGGGTGTTTTAAAATTAATATTGGGTTTTTAAGGCTTTTTAGTATTTATTACATTTAACTTACAATTATAAATGATACATCAAATGAAAGAGCAACTCAAACAGTATTCCTTACAAGTGTTCAATGTGAGCACCATTAGTCACATGGCACACATCACGTCAGTAGGCGAGTTCTTTATAAACCTTGATCTGTGTGTATGGAGTAATTGTTGCAACAACTGCTTCGATCCTTTTTCTTTAGTTGGGTAGATCAGCTGGTAGCGGAGGCACATACACATGATCCTTTATGAACCCACAAAGGTAAGATCTCATGGCATCAGATCGGGTGAACGTAGTGCCATGTGAGACAAGCTCTTTCATCTGGCCCCTTGCAGCCAATCCAGCAGTCAGGTACAACGTCTTTTAACCAATCGTGTACTGAGTTATGCCAGTGAGGCGGCGCACCATCTTGCTGCCAAATAAAGTTATCTGGTTAGCTTCTTCCAATTGAGTAAAGAGCCATAGTTCTAACACATCATGATAAGACACTCCAGTTACAGTTTCTTTACTGTAAAAGAAAGGCCCATAAACTTTCCGCTGGGATATGGCACAAAAAACATTCAATTTAGGGGAGTCTCATTTGCAACTGTACCATCTCATGAGGATTTGCTGACCCCCAGATGTGCACATTATGTATGTTCACAGTTCCACTTAGGTGAATTGTCAATGCATTACTGAAGATGACACGATCCAGAAAATCTTCATAGTCATGTAGCAACATATTGTTTGTAAAGTTGGCACATAAAGTGTAGTCTGTAGGCTTTAGAGCTTGTAACAACTGCAAACAATAAGGACGTAGCTGTAAGCATCTCCTTAAAAACTCTCCACACAGATGTCACTGGAATTGCTAATTCACGACTAGCCTTCTGAACTGATTTCTTGGGGCTACGCGTGAAAGACTTTCTCACTCGTTCAACAAGTTCTTCAGACACTCTTGATCGTCCCTTACTCTTCCCTTTGCAAAGACAGCCAGTGTCTTCAAACTGATGATACCATCTACGGATGTTATTATCACTTGGAGGATCACAATGGAACTTATTATGGAACGCACGTTGCACTGTAAAAACAGATTCAGTTCTTGCAAACTGTAAACACAAAAACTTTCTGTTCACTAGTCGCTATCTTTACTACTAGCGCTTTCTAACGGAAGACACAGGAAACAGCGCATGCACAAAGGTATACAAACAAAACTGTTTGAGTTTCTCTTTCATTTAATGTATTATTTATAGTTGTAAGTTAAATGTAATAGATACTACAAAGCCTTAAAACCCCAATATTCATTTTGAAACACCCTGTACTTTAGCACCTACTAGTACATGAAATTCTTGTGTGAACTATTGACAGATTTAATCAGTGTCTTGTTCTGCTGAGAGCTGTTGTTTAAAAGTCAGCATTGCATTAGTCATTTTCTTGGCTCTTCTGAACTGCTTCAGTACAGTACTACTGAATTATTAGTAAATAAAAAAGCTGTTCTACAATTAAAAGAGGACTTAATCAATGCTTATAACATCTAAGGTGGAAATTAGTGGCTTTGCCTTGCACTGAGATGCGGCTCCTTCTACCAAACTCAAATTGTCTAAAGAATCCATACATACCCCATCTCATTTTAGGGAAAGCCTGTTGATGTGATAATAATTATCTCCTTCTGGGCTATGGGTTCTCATTGTTTTAAATTTTTTATAAACTGAACTTGGAGGAGGATAGTAAACAGGTGGGGATAAATTAGTTTTACTGGTGGACTTGTGTGATGTGGTTGATTCTTACACCAACATCATGCTGACTAATGAGGGACCCCTCTAAGGAAGACAAATTCTTTATCTCTAGAAAGTCCAATATATACCAGTCCATTAAAGTGACCTTCCCAATTTTAAAGGAAACTCTTTAGTGAGTTTCTCTGTTTTTTCCTTACTACAGTGTCATCGCCTTATTTAAAGCCTCTTTTAAGCTTGTCAATTTTTTTAAAAGGTCTAGACAATTTGATTTTAATTACCTCCTTCTTGGGGAATGCAGCCTTTTTCTTGTGTCATTTAATATCCTCTTCATCAGTAATGTTGACATCTGCCATTACAAAGCTGGCATGTCACATCTTCTAACTGGTCACAGATGGACTTTCTCTCATGTCATAATTGATATTGGCTTTAAGTAGTGCATCTAATTTGTTCTTAATTTTAGAGAATATATACCAACAAGAGGATGGAAATGAAAGGGGTCTAGACTGTCTTGAATTCCTGGCTGCAACTAGTTGACCAAGTAAATGAGAAGTCGTTCATATTCCAAAGTTCCAAGTAAAAGGTATTTGTGATCTCCATCTGTTGGGAGCTACTCAATTCTCCAAAAAGTTGGCTACTTTCAACCATTGTTTAATTCACGTAATTGATGCCGCACATTCTATGGACATAATATGGTCCTAGATGTGTGCCCTAACGGTGTTGTAACTGGTAACAATCAAGTCATTTATTTCATGAATTGCTCAATGTTAGCCCCCAACATATTGACATTGAAAACTAATTCTATGGTTAGTAATCTAAGAGACATGAGTTCTCCTTAACTTAAGGAAGCTCCTAATTCAAATGGGGTATGACGTGGTTCATGTAGTTATGGGTCTCTTTAATTTGTCCTTGTACTTAAGTTCCTGCCCCTATGACCTTTGTGAAGGCGCAGTTGAGCCGTTCTAAAAAGGAGGAAGATGCCATTCTTCTGTGCTTGAGCAAGTATAATTATGTCATTGATATTGATGTAAGGTCAGGACAGTATGTGCAGAAGATGTCAGATAGATAGTAGGACATAGGAGATGATATTAAACATGTTTTCTGGGAGTGAATCATATGGTGAGACCATTAGTAGTTGAATCGAGGTATGCCATGTAGAGTTCATAATATTTTTTGGCCCATAAAGGTGGAATAACATTCACTTAGTTTTCTTCTGGGTCATTAGAATAAAGTTAGTATCCTAAGAGGAGCCTCTCCATTATTGGTCTGAGTTACTTAAGGATGACATTGGGTGACCTTCCCTGATATAAAAATTCTAATTACAGGCAGTCTGTGAGTTTTATTCCAACAATGTGTCTTCTTGCTCATGGGGAAGTCTACAGTAAATAGGGGTGGCTCTTCATCCAAGGTCTCCATGAGCTCTCTAGTGTACTTCTCCTGGAAGCCCACAAGGTCTTTACACAGGTAGTTTGATATTTCGTTGTTAAAGCCAAAAGAACCTGTCATAGCTTTGGTAGTTAAAATTTTTTTGCAAGTTATATCATTTTGCCCCTATAATAAGCGCTAATATCAATTTCTGGGTGGATGGTTGTTTGTAGAAACATGTTGTACAGAGGATGGTTGTACAGAATCTTGATAATATTAATATAATGGGAGAGAAATTTTAAAATTGCCATCCCTCTTTATAATGGAAAAGTAGATAAGTGACAAACGTCCACAAAAGTTATCTATACTTTTGGTAAATAAAAATACCACCCAGTTTTAAGTAATCTCATACTAGTTACTTTTACTATTGGAAGAGCTACACTACTGTCCAATTCCATCCAAAACACTAAATCTCTTCTTCTTATCTCTTTTCAATGTGCCCTTTAGCCTTATTGTCAGCATCTTTTACACTATTTGCATAGTCCGCCTTTCTGTTTAAGTCTAGGTTCCCACAGAGTATATTTACATCTAGCCATGTGCTAGGGTCCAATATCCTCACTTAGCAATCTCATCTTATTAATGATAGAGATTATTTGTTTATGGGTCTCTGATGGAATTGTGTATGTATGACCTTTTTTCATAAAATTTATTATTTGCAGCAATTTACCACAGGAACACTAATAACAAAAGGATTGACATCAACAATCTTAGAAACTGACCATTATTGTGTGTTAATTTAGGCATATTTTTCAGTCATTTGAATTTATGATACCTAATATATGAGAAGAATGTTCTACATAGTTTTTTAGGCCCATGCCAACACTATGGCATAGACCATGCAAAGCTTTTAGACTTACAGGGGCTTGTCAGCCTAGCTATAACCATCCCACAATAAATCTATAAACTGATGTATCAATTTAATTTATAAGAATTATAATAGATAATCAGATATGTGTTTCAGGCAAACACTTTATGTTTCTACATGGGAAGATTGTAACTCTATATTTCTTTATCATAAATTCGCATTATAACTAGAACCATCAAAAATTTGTCATGATAGCGATGTATCAAGAGAAAACTAAGTTTATATTAGGGCACTTGAGTGCCCCCAATATCAACCATATACTAGTAGACAACGCCATACCAATTGATTTAGGTGAATTATTAAGGAGGGTGGCTTTATGTTTAAGAAAAGTTGTTGTGGTTGTTATCTTTCTGTTCTCTTGTAATCTTACTCACTTGGCAACTGAACAGACCTATTTGTCCAGTGCCATCACTGCAAAATTTATCAACATTTGGGGCCCATGATCAGGATTTATATGGATAAATGTGAGGGACGTAATTAGAAGATTAATTCTAGATAAATTAATAATAGCTTGAGATAATATTTTTATTTATGAAAATTAAATAATAACTAACACCCTACCACTGACAAGGAAAGTAAAGCACAGGAGGTTGCAGAGGGTAGCGCTCTAGATAAAATCTGAAAGAATAGGGCAAAGTGGCGGACCATCTAGTACTAAAAAAATAGGGCAAAGTAGCCAGCTAGTAAAGTAACGACCTAGGTTTATCTCTAATATGTTTCCAAATACATTATCACGTTAAAACAAACACCAAACTGACTTAGAGCATCATAAGAAGGAGTCCCTGAGAGATGAGTAAATTTAGGTAAGTATTAAGGTGAATACTGATAAAATAAGAAGCCATGGACCCAGAGAAATAGGCCGTGGCATAGGTGACAGAGTTTGCCCCAACAGTAGGGTCATACCAGAACCTCAAACTAAGGCTAACTATTGCAGTGATGTTTTTATCCAAGTTTTGTACTAAAAAATCCCTTAGTACAGGGAAAGGATTAAGCATAAAGTATTCTTAAGTTTATTAAAAGTAGCTGAACAACAGAGAAAAGCAAAACCTATTCTCAGCAATAAACTACTGATATGGAGGAGTTTTCAATAATTGAACAATTATCAAAACTGATTAAAATTGAAAAGTTTTTGCTTTTCAGTGATATCAAAATTTTCTCAAACTCAGATGAAATTGGTTAACTTGTACTTGAGATTTTCTTGACTTTCAAACCGATTTTCTCCCAACTTTCACCCGTTATAAACCATTAGCTTCAGGCCTGTGTGGCAAAGCAAGAACCAATTTTAATTAATGACTTTAGAGAGATCACTTATGTATCTCAAGGGTTCTGGCCTTACTTCTGGTAGCTTCAGATGCTTAGCCTTGGAAGGGCGGTCTACCTCAGGCAAAAAGTTACTAGCTGTGACATCACCCTCCACTCTTTTATGGTGTTCCATTCCATCTAAAGAGACAATGGCCAAGGAAAATTCATGTGGAGGTGGGTAGCTTCATGGCAGATAAGGAAGCTTATAGAGTAGAACCTACAACGGCAGGGAACCTTTCTTGGAAGTCGCGGATCAGCTCCTGGTCGTTTAAGTAGTCTCTATGAAAAGCTCATATGATGTCATTTCCATCATAGCCTTTCTTAGAGATCAAATATTGGAGGCTATAGTGAGATAAAATGGGAGGCAAAGGTGGCATCTGTTTCATACTGGGGCTCACCATCTTTAATCATTAATTCTTGGTGAGAAGGCATAGAACCACTATATAAAGTCAGGAGGAATATGTGGAGAATGCCAAACGCTTCTATGGAATGAGAAAGGTCAACTTTATCAGCTGATGATCCAACCTTCCTTATGATCTTGATGTCCATCACGGTTGAGGCCTAATTTATGGCAGGGTTGCTTCAGATATTGGTTCTAAGCGTTAACCATAACAGATCTCTTAGCTTGTACTCATGTCTCATGGTGCTTGTTGTCAGTATAAAATTTGTAGATCCACACAGCATCAGCTAGATGTTCCACCACCACCTGGAGTATGTATCTGGGCTCTTTGGCGTTCTCTTTTCTCAGCAATTATGGTATAATCTAGACATGAACTCAGGTTAAAGATGGTATTGTAGTCATAGGTTATAAAAAAGAAGAGGTGCCCGTTAAAGTTTGTGTTAGGTTATTTTAAGCAAATTACACCAACGATAGTAAAGAGGCTCAATTGTTCTGTTCTGCGCTATAAAAGCTACATAAAAATTTCTCTTAAAAATTTAATTTACCCTCTTGTCTGTCCATCCTACTGAGAGTGAAATGCTGTGGAGCGGCAGGGGCGAATTATTAAGATGAACAGCAAGGCTTCCCAGAACTGTGATGTGTATTGAGGGCCACGATAGCTATTAGTTTCCTTTAAGACGCCGTGTAGACAGATGGGGCCCCCAAATAGACGGGCTGTCTGGACAGAGATGATGGTAGTATTGCAAGGGATAAAGTGAGCCATCTTGATAAAGTGCCCACCACCATCACCGCGTCATAGCCTTGGGGAAAGGTGAGTTCAACAATGAAATCAACTGACACCAACGTCCAAGGACCTCGGCAGCTTGGAGGTGGACAATTAGGCTAGCACTCTTTTGGCGGCTATTTTTGACAGATTGCATGTTAAAAGGACTTCATAATTTGGCCACATCAGCAGAAAGGCCTTTCCAGCTGTAGGAGCGTTAGACCAATTCAAGCGTCTTGTCCTTGCCAGGGTGTTCAGCAATAGGTGGGTCATGGTAGTTGAGGATCACCTTTTCTCTTTAGGGTTCAGATAGTATCACTTTTTGCCACGATAAATGATAACCCCATCAAGCAGTTGTTAGCCCTTGTCCAAAGGGTCGCCATTTATCAGCAGGCTTTCTTGATCTTATTTAGTCTGCTGACAGAGGCTGAGACAGCCTAATTTGGAAAGGGGTGTCATTATCTCCTTACAGGAGTCCTTTACAAGCAAAGCGGGATGGTGTTGACATGAAAACTTTCCTTCACTTGTTATGTCTTAATCAACTCTTAGTATATTAGCTTTAACTATTGCTGAATTGGGGAAAAGGCATGGTTCTGTGATAGAGCATAAGGCAACAAGTTCTGAATACCCTTAATGAAAAATTATTAGAAGCTGAACACAGTCAGGATCTCTAAACATTTGGTCTGGAGAGTGGTCAGCTTCTGGGGAGAGCGGTAGGACATCAAAACCTTGTAGTTGGCGCAGACAGTAAAGACCACCTAGTTTCATGAAGATGGTAACGCCAGTGTTGTACAGCTTTAAAAACAAGGAGTTCTTTGTCAAAGATGGTGTTATTAAGCCAAGCCAGTGGCATCTTCTTAGAGAACTAAGCAACTGGTCTCACCACTCAATCTTCCCCTTTCTTCAGTAGAGCTGCTCCCACTGCAAAGTTAGAAACATTATTGGCTACAATAAAGGGACGGCTTGGATCTGCATGTGCTAGAACAGGGCTGGACAGAAGAATGGACTTAACGGTATGGAACGTGGCATTGCATTCTGTTGTTTAACTGAAATCTTCCATTAAGATGCGGTGTAGAGGGAGCAGCAACCAGAGATATCTTTGAGTTGAACTTATTAATAAAGTTAGAGGACCTAGGAAGCTGCGCATCTTTGTGAGAGAGAAAATATTATCTTAATTGTGGATTGCTGCTTTCTAATCAGTGGAAATCATGCGGCCATGGAGAAAGTAGTATTTCCAAAAAAACTCTACGTTGAGTTAGAAGAACTTGCATCTTCTAGATTTGTTAGTAAGGTTTGCCTCAGATAGCCTCTCCATGACATCTACAAGGGGGGTATGGGACTCTGTCCCCAGGGAGAAGACCTGTATGTCGTCCATTTAGGCTATTGATCAGGATCCCAAAAAGTCTCCCAGGACAGCATCAATGAACCTTTAAAACAGGCTGGAGCATTTTTCAAATAAAAAAGCATGACTCTGAACTGGCGGATACCTTTCCTGGTGCTGAGAGTGGTCAACCATTCCCGACCTTCCTTTGTACAAATCTGGTTGATGGAATTTATACATCTTGATAAACACTCTAGTCTTCTCCACGTAGTGGTTGATCTGCCACTCCAGAGGCAGCAAATGGGGGTCCGGTACCATAACATTGCTAAGATTGCCATATTCAAAGCAAGGTCAAAGGGAGCCATCCAAAATCTTTACAAATAGAAGAGGTGAGCCCACAGGTTAAGATTTTCTTTTTGAAGATCTGGACCTTGGAGCGCATGCCATTAACCCAAAAGTCCAAGGTGACCTTCTCCCTCAGAGATAGGGGATAGAAGAGAGAGGATATCTTAAATGATGTTAATGGTCAGCTTGAACTTGATGTAAAACTTAGTTTTACGGGAAGTGGGAGAGCCTTAGAGGGATCAAAAATATCTACATAAGCTATAATACTCAGGAAGGATAAGTGAAGGAGAAGGGGTAAGGTCAATTGAAAGTGGCCAGGCTAACCTTGTGGGAGAGGCCCAGCCTCTTTGGTAGCATAAGCCGTTTTATTTGAGACAAGATATGGTAACCTTTACTCAAACAAGGGACTTTGCGTGATTAGTGACGTCTACAAGGTTGGTGAGGATGTCAAAGAATCACCACAGGCCTACACCCAAAATAATGGGGTACAGGAGGTCCTTAATAACAGAGAAGGTCTCTATAAAGCGTCCATTGCAGAAATTAATGGAACAGGAAATAATAATCAGTAACTAGGAGTAGCTTGAGACGCCCCAATTTTTACAAACTGATCTACCCCTAATGACAGGTCTAAGGCTTCCAAGAGCTTTTGGCAGATGAAGTTTTCAATAGTAACAGTGTTTAGCAAGGTAAGAATATGAAAGATCCTTACCAAGGATGAGAAAGTAGCCATGAACAAGAATTACACAGACGAATTTTTATTAGCTGAGGAGCCAAAGGAAGGTAAGATAGCTCCAAGCCCAGCAGGGGGAGTAAATAAAAGTATACCCAGAAGATGAATAGAGAAGGATTTAGCATCGCCAGTGAGTTGGCCACAGGATTTAAAGGGTGAAAGTTAGCTTGAAGATTTTTTGTTTAGCAGGGGGAAGGTCCTTGTTGCAGATGACCATGCTAGTAAGATAGCCAGGCTTATGGAGGGTTCATCCAAGGAGAGCTTGTCTTCAAGCATTTTTGCAAATATTCACCCATTTATGAATGAGGTCAGCCAAGGATGGTGACTCTGATATAATAGGAAAGAGCGTTCCACCTGGTCAAAAAAACAACAGTCTGTAAGGAGAGCCCAGAGTTTAAAAAGGCAACTGAGATCCCAGAGCTAGATTATAGTATTTGCTTTGAATTAAACGAGATAGACTAACTAACAACTTTACTATCAAGGACAAAAGAGAGTGGTACTTTGTGATTGTGGTGGTGCAGGGCCAGTAAAAGAGGATAACCCACCTATGATGATTGTTTCAGTATCATCTGCCGGTGAGCTCAATGCCAGTTCTAAACAGTAAGTTATAAACATAGTAGGAGGATATCTGATAAATAGTTGGAGGTGCCCATGATAGCCAGATTCTCAATGGGCTAATCACAATGGGATCAGAAATTGGACGGATGTCAAGATTAACAAGATAGTTCCCTGAAAATGCACAACAGAGACAGTTTTTTTTAAATCTAGGATTTTAAGTTTAGCGGTACAGTTAGGTTTGGCAGCGCAAATACTATGAAATAACAGGACGCGAGAATAGAGAAAGTTCCAGACAAGGGGGAAGAGGATTATCTAATATGTCAAGGGAGGCACCAGCATTGTCCTGGGACTTGTGGAGGAAGGCCACCTTCAACTGTAAAGTGATTATAGTTTTTAAGCCTTATTTTGGAACAGGCGTAGGTACTGGGCAGTAGTGAGGTCTCCTTGAGACAGATAGACTAAGGAGGTATGATCATAAAAGTTTCAGGAGGGAATTAGGAAGAGTTTGGAAAAGCTTATAGAGAAAGGAGAGATTTCATGAGGGTTCTATCAGTCTCACTTGATGCAATTGACCACTAATGTGGTCCATCAGAGATCTCATGAAGAAGGATTTGGAAGAGAAGAACATCAGCTAACTCCTAACCCTGAAACTTATGACGATCCCAGAGGTTGAAAAGTTTGGTAAAAGTCATCTTTTTTACATTTGTGTTCTGGAAGGAAGATATGGATAAGTGATTAGTGACAGCTATTGCAAACAATATGGGTTTCTTGAGTAGGGGAGCCATGCAACTCCCTTAGCGCGCCTTTTTTATATTAAAGATAAAAGCCAGGATGAAGACAACAGTATCAACCCAGTGGCGGTTTCAAAAGGTGGCAACTCTGATAGGGCTGGGCTAACTATAGAAACCCAACAGGAGAAGATACTTACAAACAAATCTAGCTTTTCTTAGATACTGTCAAAGAATGTGGATCACAGGCGGTTGCTAAGGTAGCGCTCAAGGTAAAATATGCAAGAATAGGGCAAAGTGGCAAGCATTAACACAACCTCCTATGTTATCTCCATTATGTTTCCAAATACATTTCTGAGTTAAAACAAACACCAAACTGACCCAGAAAATCAAATGAGGGAGTCCTTTAGAGATGAGTAATTTTGGGTAAGTATTAAGGTGAATATTAAAATATAGGAAGCCATGGACATAGCGGAATAGGCCATGGCATAGGTGCCAGGTTTTCGCCCCACAGTAGGGGTTGGACTATAACCCCAAACAAAGTCCAACCATTGCAATAATGTTTTTAACCAAGATTTTGTACTTAAAAATACTTTAAACAGGTACAGGATTAAGTAGAAAAATACTTTCAAGCTTATCAAAAGTAGCTTAATATATGAGAAAAGCAAAAACTATTCACAGCGATGAGGCTACTAAATAGGGGGAATTTGCAAGAATTAGACAATTATCAAAAATTTATCCAAGAATATATGTTTTCTCTTTCCAAGAGTTTAAAATTTTCCAGACTTAGTTGAATTTGGTTAATTTTTACCTAGTGATTTTTCTGATTTTCAAACTGATTTTCTCCCAATTTTCCGCCGTTTTTGCACCATTAGCTTCATGCTTGATTGGCAAAACAAGAACCTATTTTTAGTCAATATATAGAAGAGATCACTATTGTTTTTCAAAAAATTTTGGTCTTACTTTCAGTGGCTTTAAGTGCTTAGCCTTGGACGGGCTGTCTATCCCAGGAAAAATGTCATCAGTTGTGACAACCACTAGTAGGATGTTGGTTTTTATATGTAGGGTTCGTTAGGGTAGGATTGAAAGGGTTTAAACGCATAAGTGAACTGCATCATCCATAAGTTCTCATTGAGTTTTCAAATGGCAGAATTATCCCCTAACAATATTATGATACATCATTTTAATTTTATCTTCTTATATACTACTTTAATTATAATTTCCTTGAGAAAATTTTAGATGTAAGTTTTTTACCTAGGTTGTACTTCATGTGAGTTATTTTATAAGGCATTAAGACCCCTGGAAGGGCCTCTTGTTTGGTAAGGGCATCACGTTTGTTCTATTGACTCTGATCATATTTAGTAATTGGTTGAAAATTTGCTTATTTTTTTATGCACAAATTTCGCAGCAGATTTAAATTAAATGGTAAGCTAAAGATAGTAACCTTTTGCGAGTTTTTGAGGTTTAGGTTGGAGCAGCGACCATCCATAGCTCATTAAGAGCATGTCTCAGGTCTTCAATTTTTCCTTTAGCAATCTAATAGGGTAGAGCCCCTCTTAAAATTAAAAGGTTTACAGCTCAGTCCAGCTTATTAGCCACAGATAAGATCTTTACATTACCATCTCCTTCAAAGATGGGGTCTACTCCTTCCTCAGGCATTACGTAGGAGTGATTATTATACCAGACTAGAAGTTTAATTGCTGAGATGGTAGCATTTTGGGTAAGGCAACAAAAGAGCTTTAGATTGGTTTCACATAATTTTGTTAGTAGTTAGTGAAATTTGTTACAACCATTGGTGTGTCCAATTGTTCTTTTAAAACAGGTATCCCCTACTAGGGCTTAAGAAGTGAAAACTTCTTTTAATTTATCGTGAACCCAAAATATCCTCAACTTAAAACTTGAGTAATCTCCACTATCACTGTTACCATTTCCTCGGGTTTTTGAACTTTAAAAAGGGGATATGGAGTAAACCTAAAATATACATGAATCTTCAAATACGTTGTTGATCTTAGATAGAGGTATACCTTATTCATCACTTTCATATAAGACAAATTAATAATAATTTATAGTTTAATTTGTAAAAAGAGTTTGTAGTGCATCTCTTAATGTCACCATGATAAAGTCACCTATTTTATAGTCTGGGGCTTGCTTTTTCTTTTAGAAAACATTTTGGCATCACTCATTGACTTAATAAGTCGTTTTTGAACTTACTGGTGATTTTTCTTAGATGTAAAAGATAAAATCCTCTTCTAAGGAAACCCTTGGATCCTTGGTCGAATTGTGAAGGCAAAATTGTACCCAGATTTAAAAATATTGATGATACACCTGTAGAAGAGTAAATAGAGTTATTATATGTGAATTGGGAAAAGTGAGATAAGAGGCTCAATCGTTGTGTGTTGAGATGGTGTAACACCAAAGGTACTAAATTTTGTGACTAGTTAGTTCTTTCAGTTTGGCTGTAAGATTGTAAGTGGTACACTAGATACCTACAGGATCTGATACTTAGGATCTTATAAAGAGCCTCTGTAAATAAAGAAGTGACCTATGGACCTATTTTTTACTGACCACCTTTTGATGACATCAAACAATGAAAAAGATATGCGCGATGAATATCTGAACCTTATTTTTAATTAAAGTAGTTTTCAGACAGGGGATGAGATTGGCATGAATTTAATTGGGTGACGACCATTATAATGGCATTAAAGCCTTTGGGAATTATGAGGCAAATAATATACACCGAAAAGGACATTCAGGGACCTTCCACATGTTCTAGAGGAGTGAAAAAGGACTTTGCAGCTTTTTAGTCTAACTTTAAGTGGTCACAAGTTAGACAAATTCTATCCATTCTGGAACGACCTTGGTGAGCAGCATCCAGTTGTAGTAAAGTTTTATAAATTTAATAAGCTACTTCATGTCCAGGTGGCTTATGATTGGGGGATCATGATGTTCCCCTATAACACAGGCGCACAATAGAGAGTACTATAATCTATCGCATAGATAGATTACCCTCATTTTTTAGAGTAACATCTAAAAAATGATTTATCATCCTTGAGTTTATCTAAAAAGTCTTGAGTTCAGGGTCTGAGGCTTGTGTGGCTAGAACCACTTTAGTTAGCAATATTTCACTTTGGTTTTTCTTACAAAAACCTTAGAATTGATGGCTTGTGCAGTAATTCTTTGGGCTACCATAAGAGTGCATGTTTGTTTAGTTTTATTGGTAGCAACATTGGTAGATCTGGGTAAGGTGGGGCAACTGAAGATTAAAGGTGCTTTAAATGTTATGATTTGGTCATCTGTAATCAACGTGACCATTTATCAATCTTAACTGGATCAGGTCCATGATTAAATTTTAATTAATGATTTCCAAAAAGATATAAGCTATCTGAGAACAAATGTCATTTTTAAATGACCTAATTGTGGGCAATAAACATCAAAGACAAGGCTGGGCGGCAGGAGGTCCAAATGGCCAAGTTTCAGGACCTTCCTGACCTAAAGCACACCTTGGATCAACGCTGATTACAGGCCAGATATTCCCAGGTTGGTCCAGGTGAGGTGCTTAACGCCCAGCCTCTTGTTTCGGCTTTAGCATTAAAACAAACGAGTTACCTCTTAAATGATGATGGCTTGATTCAATTACTCAGTGAACGGGGGTTTGAAACCTGTTCTGTTTACAAAATTTCCAACTCAGGTCGGCCTCAACTTTAAGTAATTATTAAGTTTGGACAATTTTGAAGTATAGTACCCTGTCAGATGGAAGTGTGTGCTTATTGGTGCACCTCAGCTTGGTACTACTTTCTCTGATAGATGATTTCCACAGTTTGGCTTATATGTGATTCTTCAACACCAACTTTTCTCGTTGGTTGTTTTCCTCCTTACAAAGAACACTTATTCAGTTTAACGTTTTTTCTTATGCTCACTTGGGCATACCTGTGTGCAGACCTCTTTGAGGAGGTCTCACATCACATTAGCCAATTCACATGTTTTAAAATTATTACAGCATCAGGTACACAGTTGGGCCGCCTAGGTTCCCTCCAAACCAGGGCACCTGTTCACTCTAGATTTATCAAAAGCTTAGTTATGAACAGCCCTTTGGGACACAGCCAAGTATTGCTGTTTGCTCAATCCCTATTTATAATTACCATGCTAACCATCCTCGCCCTATGTCACTTTAGCTCAAGCTCCCTCTGCTGGGCTATCTTTATTCTAACAATGATGACTAGTCCCCTTGCGTTGGTCAAGTGCTCCGTGCACCACCATTCTGGAAACTGGATAGTTATAGACAATCATCTGACAAAAAAGTTGACTTAATATCAAAAACTTAGTAGGTCATGGTGTGTTATTAACTTTAGATGTGTCAGCTTTTGTAGTTTTTGATAATATAAGAATTTGTGGCAATTCCTTACAGAAACAATGTGCTCTCCCCTCACAAAGATAGCGCCAAGGCATATGTAATCATGCAACTGCTTCCAGTTTCTTGCCATAGATGACTTACATGTGCTCTTTCACATTAAAATTTTGAAAAAATTAAGCAACCATATGCTCACAAACATCTCATCCTTGCAATAAAGTGGTTCCCACGGCCATGCCAAGGCGTCACGCGCTATGATAAAAGGGTTATATTAGTTAGCATGGCTAAGGACAGGGACGAGATGAAGATCTTTTTTTGTGTTAAAAGCATTATGACATCTGGAAGTCCAAATGAAGTGTGCAATTTGATATTTAAGGGGAGTAGGGGAAAAGCTAATTTAGAAATTCTGGAAAAGTCTTCCAAAAGTAGACAAACCCAGGAAGTTTAAATGGTTGTTTCAGCGTTTGGGGTGGGCCAAGATCTAATGGCTTTTAGACAAAAATGGCAATGGCATATCCATTTTTTAGTACAAAAATCCATTTTATTGCACTTTGCCCTTGTAGAGCTTTCAATGGATAATTTGAAAAGTAGGCAGCCTTCTGAAGCGCCATGGCTACCGCCTCTAGATCTATATTATGCTGTTTAACACTTAGGGAGTAATAAAAATGTCATCAATGTTGCCAATATGCAGAAAAACCTGAGGTCGCCAAGTGTATGGTTTATTAACTACTGTTAGGTAAATGTGATTCTTTAGTCTGAAGGGAATCACTTCAAAATGATCAATTATATTCATACACAGATTGTAATCAAACATTTCTGGCCTTCCTTAATGCATACTTGGTAAAAGTCGTATACCAAGTCTAACTTAATACTTTGGATATGTTGATTGCTTAAGAGATGTCAGCTTTAAGGGGAAGAAGGTATGGGTCAGAAAACGGTGACATTATTGAGATTTCCATAACCTACGCACAGCCACAAGGTGCTATCAGTCTTCTGCGAAAAACCCATTATAAACAAGAATGGTCAATTCTTTTTAATCAACCGCCCTTAGCCATCATATCAGAAATCTATGTTTTCAAAATTTGACCTTTGCGGCCATATTTGGATATAACATGCAGATCATGATAAAATCCACTGTTGAGCAATATTATCATAAAACTCTAAGATTCTTAAAAAGCTATTAGTGCCATTTAAATTAAAGCTTTTTTAAAAAGTTCTCAAGAACTTGAGGCAAGTAAGTTAACTATAAACAACATTTGTAGAGGAGTTCTCTACTGGTGACAACACAGCATTCCATGATAAATTTAAAGTAATGTTATATCGCTTATATAATGGTTCAAAATGAAAGACAAAATACTTTATTCTAATTCTATTTTTTTTTAGTACTAGATGGTCCATTTTATTCTAATTCTATGTTCACCAATTTTTAGAACCACTAACCCACCCCAAAGATCATGGAGTGAATAATGCCTGGTATGGACAGGAAATTTATGAGCTTATGCGCTTGATATACAAAATCAAGGAGGATTGAAAATGAGTAGGGTAACCAATGAGACTTGTGAAGCTCCTATGACTAATGGACCCATTGTGACGTTAAGGCTCAAAGCTTTTATCAATTGCAAATTGATAAAGTTACCAGCATCACCAGTACCCACCAGCACATTTAATTTAAGATATGTTCATCCACTATAATGTGTACATTAAATAAGAAGTGATAAATGTTAAATTTATTTAGGTCAATAAAGAGCAAACACTTGGTCACGACTTCATAGTTTTGGGAGGTAGTCAACTATTTTTACACTTTCTTAGTAACTAAGTGAGAATGACCTTAGTATGGAGATATAATAAGGGAGCTGATCGTGGGCCATTAGTATTAAACAGTTGTTTAATATGGGACAAATTGTTGTGAACAAGATTTACGTGAACCTCTTCCTCATTCTACTTCATTATTGACATCTGGTATAATGAGACCGCAGGATTCTCCAGGTCTATGGGGATTACTATGCCTCCCAGAGTTCTTTAGTGATATTTCTAGAGAAGTTAAGAAACTAAGACATTGGTAATAATTTAATTATAAGCAACTTTAATGGAAAGTAACGATGTTTGGAGTGTCTAAGTTTTTCTGGACTAGGGAACTCTCTATTGGGATTCCATTTCATGGCTCAATGGTACTATGCCCAAAAGTCCGACTAGTCAATATTTGAAAAAGTCCAAGACACACAACATGTATTTTATAGTTTGAGGGTGCCTTTCACGATTAGGTCCCATGAGTTAGAGTATCAATCCTTTGGTAAGTTTGACAAAAGGATTTATTGAAGCCAAGTACCAAAAAGAGATACAGATTTAATGAAGTAGCTTTATTTTAATATAGAATAGGGGCTTTTATACGTTACACAACAATGTGGACCCCAATTAGAAAAATTATTAAATAACAAATAGAGGGAGGAATCTGGTTGAGAGGCTCTTGGTCAAGCAATACATCCAGATTGTAAAATGCCTTTGAAGAATATTTTTAATAGGGAGAAATGATATGTCAGATATACCAAAACAGATGAGACTTTGTATCACTTAGGTCATTGTTTGACAGATTATTTATTTTACCCTATTGCAGGTACGTCTTAAAATACTGTCTTGTGTGCCATATAGTGTAATGGTCAACTGACATTTTGATGATCTTTTATTTAAATTATATATGATATCATCTTGGGGTCTCTTGGGCTTGAATTAGTACAAGTGAATTTTCTTAGCATTTTATTGATCCTCATCAACTACAATTTTTTCGTATAATTTACCAATTGGATTTCTTTAACCCCCTTATTGGGTTTAGTCATTGATTCTCATAAGGGAGTCAAATGATCAATATTCTTACCATTATATCTGATATACTGACATCCAACATCACCACCTTCAGGAATATTGGAAGGGGAGTATTAACGTAAGAATTGGATATGTAAGTAATTGATAATTACTCCAGTTTCTAAGGACTTAATTGAGTACTCATCCCACGTTTGTAAGTTCTAGCATATGACCCATTCCGAGATGTAATATAATTTTCTTCCTTGGTTGTTGTCAGGACCATGGGGGTGTGGTCATGTATCCCTTGATATTTTTGGCTAGGGGACCTGAAGTGTCAGGGTGCTAGCTTACTGTTTCTGCTTCTGGTCGAGAAGTCTTTTTCCAGATACTTTGTCTGGATAGGCAAGTCCAAATAAATATATACCTAACTTTAACTTAAAACGGGTGAAAAGAAGAAAAAGCGTAGTGTTTATTTTAGTGCAAGCATCATTATAAGGGGGTTTTGTTTAGTAAATCCAAAGCTAAGATCTAGAATTATAACAATTTGAGGATTTGGTAGTAGGTTCATCATTTCATTCCCTTAGGATTCACTCGCCTCATAGATCAGGTTTGAACCCTGATACTAGGGTGTGTAATGTTGTTGTGGATAGTTTCAATAAAAGCCTAGCTATTTGGCTGATTCAGGTTCTAATTCTGTCATCAACCTCATTCAAGTTACCCATCCAGGTTGGAAACCTGACAATGCCCCCTCTAGATCTGGCGTAAGGGGAAAACAGACAGAGAAAAAGACTATGTATGCGGTTTGCTACTGTACCATGAATGACATCTATGATTGAGTGTTTGTTGCCCCACTTATAAATGACCTTGTAAGGCCTCAACCAGTTGGTTCCCAATTTATGGTTAAGACCTCCAAGAAAATGATGGTAGAAGAGAACAAGGTCACTCAGTTGAAAGTGTGCAGGGGGTCATGCTTATCATTTAACTGGTTAGTTTCTCTATTGGTGGTGGCTGATAAGTTCTTGGAAGTTAGAGCCTGAAGTCAGATGATTTCATTGGCAATGCTTCACATAGTAACTTTAGGGGCATCAGGGGATGCCTGATCTAACATGGCCTGCACTCTGGAGGGCAACTGGGATTTCGTCCATACAAAGCCCAGAAGGGTAACATCTTAAAAGATTTGGTGGTAGCTTATTTGATAGGGCAGAAATGCACTAGGAGAATATTGGGTCCAGTGCAGAGGTTCAGTCGTGGCCATTTCCCAAAGAGTGGCCATTAGGATACCATTCTCCCTCTCCACCATTCCAAAGGGTGGCAAGATGGTAGGGAGTGGAATATACCTGCGTGGTTCCCATCAGGTTGGCTAAATTTTTTACCAGTGTTGAGCGGAAATTTTGCCCATCATTGGAGAGTATTATGTGAAGGATCCCATGCTGGGTGATAATCCAATTATATAAGAAGGTGGCGGTAGCTTTTGATGAAGCTGAAGGTAGCGATGTAGCTTCAATCCACTTAGTTAAATGATCTACATCCAGGGGAAGGAACCGGTGACCATTGGAGGCTTGAGGGAGAGGTCCCACAACATCAATGCTAATAGTACAGAAGGGCTCACAGGGTGGAACCAATGGATGCTGTGACTGGGGATTAGGTCTGGCTTGACTTTGGCATACCAGGCAGGACTCAAATACATCTTGTATTGTAACAATTATTCCTTCCAGTAACATTGAGTTTTAGCCACTGGTAAATTCCTGAACTCCTCTGTGGCCAACTTGCCAATGTCCCTCCAATAAGATGTCAGTTTTCTCTGAAGGTCATACATAGGACACCCATTTTTGGGACACAAGTTTGCTAGTCGGCCATTTTTGACTTGAAGACCCGCCAATTTTTTGCTAATTCCTTTTTAGTCGGGGATTTATCTTTCTATAAGTGCAGTTGAGTTAGGAGTTCATAAAGTGGATCCTTCTACGGAGCAGTTAAAGTTAATATGGGCAGCTAAGATAGGTAATCTTCATTTTGGTGTAGGGCCCTGGTCAATGGATGATGGAAAATCATAGTTTTAAAGTTTTATTGCCCAGCAGGCTAACCTTCCGTCAGGGTCCTTCATTTGCTGTAGCTATCGCAGGAAAGCATGTCAGTAATTATAATGAAATGTTGATCATATTGATAAGGTTGGAAATGCTTAATAACCAATAATACTGCCAATCATTCGTATTCTGTAATGCTATAGTTGCGTTCAAATCTGGTTAAAGTTTTGCTATAGTAGGCGATAGGATAGTCTACCAAGTTTTTGTTATGCTGTGATAGGATGGCTCTGATGGCTATATCATTAGCATTGGTAAAAAGGAGAAATGGTCTATCAAAGTTGGGATGTATAAGTACTGGAGAGTGGGAGAGAGAGGCGCGTAATAGGTCAAAGTCCTGCTGTTGCTCTTCTTTCCAATGGAAGAATGCCCATTTCTTCAATAGATACAAGAGGCTTGAAAGTGTTGGGTAAAGTGAGGGATGAACTGGCGATAATATCCCACCATCCCTAAAAAACTTTAACATCTCGGAGGGATTTAGGAGGGACATGTTGTAAATGGCCAAAACCTTGTCGTCCATTAGGGATATTCCAGCTTTACCTACCTTATGGCCTAAGAAATCCATTTCATTCTGAAAGAAGGAGCATTTTGACGGCTTTAGTTTTAATGAGGCTTGCCTTGACCGCTGAAAACTTGTCTGAGATGATTTATGTGTTCAATAAAGGTTCTAAAAAAATGGTAATATCTTTAAGATAAACCAACACCAAGAAGGTTTTTAATCACCTAAAAGTCCATCCATGGCGCGTTGGAAGGTAGCAGGAACGTTACATAACCCCTGCAGCATTCGAGTGGGCTTTAATAATCCTTCACTTGAGATGAAGCACATTTTTCCCAATCCTCCGGTGATAAATCAACTTGCCAGTACCCTCTGGCAAGATTCATAGCCAAATAGTGGGAACCTGGCATCAAGTGTAAGGAGTCATCTATACACGTCAATGGATAGCTGTCTTTTCTGGTTATTGAATTGAGGCGGTGATAATCCATTACAACATGGTGATCACCATCTTTCTTCCAAATTAATAGAATTGGGGAAGACCATGGGATTTTAGAAGGCATGAGTAACCCGGCTTCCAATAGTTGCTTTAGCTCTAGGGCCACTTGAGCTTCCTCAAATTTAGATTTTCTGTATGGCCGAGATTTAAATGGAGGGTGAGCCTCAGTCTCAATTTGGTGAATTACCCCAGACATTTTTCCATAATCACTTGGTCTTGAGGAAAATGTATCACAATACTCCTCAAGGAGGTATTTGACGTTCTGTCACTCGTTAGGGATGAGATTGTCACCAATTTTACTTTCAACCAGAGCTATGGTGGGTAGGGGGTCAAACTTTAAATCTTGTGCCAGATAAAACAACTCACATTGGCGATATTTTTAATAGGTCATAGTTTTACGTAAGCAATATGGGCATGCCAAGGGACTTGGATGGTTTCAGTTGTTAAGTTCCTTAATAGAATAGAAATAGATTTTCCATAAGCAGGATCCAAAATCCCAGTGCAGGTCAACGCTTCTTTATCTAAAGGGTTTGGATGGACACTTAGCTCCAAAACTTGGTTAGGAGGGATGTGAATCATTATCCACGTATCCACTATGACTTGTGAGCCAGAGGGTATTGTGATAGGATGAGGGGCACACAGAGGGATCCCCTCTTTGGCATCCACAGCTTCCGGGGGTAACTTGGTTTTTACCCCTAAGAATTGGTACTCAATTTTGCAAATGGATGATGGGTATTCAAGGAAGCATGCACAATTTTAGGGACTCCTTTATTATTGATGAGGAGTTCAAATATTAATGGAATCTGATACCCTAGTAGGGATAGGTATTTGTCCTCATGGTTGATGATGCAGTTAAACTACTGCATCAGTAGGACCCCATTATGCACTCAGTAATTATCATTTTCTAGTGCAACAGCAGGGGCAGTAATTAATAACTTTCCAAAACAAAGGGTAAAGCAGAATAGGTTCCTATTGCCTTAGTAGACTGACTACCTGCCATCCCATATCCAGCTTTTTGGATTAAATCTGGAGCCATTTTTATCTTTTGGATAAGCTAGGAGGAAATAACGTTAACTGAATAACTAGTGTCAATTATCACCAGGACTTTAAACTTATGGACTACTACTTTGACTTAAACCACCGAAGATCCAAATTGAGAGTTAATAGCTAATAGACTGTAACCAGGGATTTGCAGTGAAGAAAGTGGAGGATTATTCTGTGAACAAGCTTGGGGTTGTTCAATGCGTTTAAAAGTTTTATCTGCTAAGGCTTGGCTTTTCATAGCAGAGCTGACCACCAGAATTTGTTTGGGTAAATGAACAACTTAGAAGTGAAAACTGGAGGTTTTTATTTCCTTTTATTGACAGAGGAACTTCAACTTCTGATGGCGCAGCTAACACAAAACAACTGGAAGTACTAGGGATACAGCTAGTACTAGAACACGGGTCTTGAGGCACGTGTTTTCTGTCAGCATAGGGAGCCTTTTGTCATATACTGATTAAACTTTTGCTGACTTACGTTGAAGGATGCAGCAGTCAGCTACAGTGTGGTTGTTTCTTCTGCAATGAGTGCAGTATAATTAAGGTGTAGGAGAATTGGGGGTGTAATGGCCAATACTTGGGACTGGTGCTTATTAGTGTTAAAACGAGGTGGCCTGACGGGTTTATGTAGTTCATCCATAATTTCCAAAATATTGCCTCTTTAATATAAAGGAGGGACGTTAAGATAGACTTCACTGCTTTAAGATAAAGTAGGATATTAGGTATATTTTTAAACGCTGAAAACGCAGTGGTGATGGCATTGTCTAATGTAAGGTGATTCCCTGCAACCAGAGTTTGTGCTTGAAGGTAAAAATGTAAGGCAATTTCTCTGAAGTTTCCCCCTGATTAAGGCTGATTCCCAATAAGGTCTGTTTTTGGTTGGTTAAGATTAGGTCGCTCCAAAATTCCTGAAGCAGAGTAGCCTTGGCATCAGTCCAAGTATGACAATGCATCATATGGGGGACCATAATATCTTGAGCCATTTATCTAAGACAGTTAGCCAAGTGTTTAAGTTGCTTGGTGTTAGTGGCTTATTCCATAGCATTTTTATAACAAAATAAGAAAGAGAAGATGCTCCCTTCACCCGGGACATACTTATCTTTAAATGATGGTTTAAATGCCACTGGGTGGTTATTAATTGAACAACGTTTATTGACATAGAGGGCCAATTTCACCTAAAGGGGAGCTATTATTGCTGGACGGTTAGTAAGGATAGAGGGCGTCCACTTTATTTTGTTAGGTGTTGATATCCTCAATTATTAGATTTACCCAATTGTGGGATTCACAAAGGGCCAATTTGGTTGCAACAAGAGGGGATAACTGCCAAATTTTGCTTTTGAGCTCAGTAGTTGCATCACAAAATTCAAGTTGGTTTTGCTCAAGGATGTAAATTCACTACTATATCCCACGCATCATAGCGGGGAAATTAACCAAGAGTTTAAGGCGTTCCTGATCTAAAATGAGATTATATGCCAGATTGTTATTGTTCATAGTTAAGTTTTTTAATTGTATCTCACCGTGAACTCAGGGTGTACCTGGCAGGGAGCACCAGTTTTGTTAGGAATGTGGGGATGTGATCATGTTTCCCTTAATATTTTTGTCCAGGGGACCTGAAGTGTCAGGGTGCTAGCTTACTGTTTCTGCTTCTCTTGGTCAAGAAGTCTTTTTCACTACTTTATCTGGATAGGCAAGTCCAAATAATTAAATACCTAATTTTAACTCAAAACAGGTGAAAAGAAGTAAAAGCGTAGTGTTTATTTTAGTCCAAGCATCATTATAAGGGAGTTTTGTTTATTAGATCCTCAAGGTAAGATCTAGACTCATAACAATTTGAGGATTTGGTAGTAGGTTCATTATTTTATTCCAATAGGATTTGATCGCCTCATAGATAAGGTTTGAACCCTGATACTAGGGTGTGGAATGTTGTCAGGGAGCGTCCCCAATAAAGGCCTAGCTATTTGTCTGACTCAAGTTCTATCTCCATCACGAACTTCATTCAAATCATTCATTCAGGTTGGAATCCCAACAGTTGTGATAAAATTATGATAGTAAAAGACTAAATCCAAAATTTTAAAGTGGGTAGAGTTGGTGGGATGCATTTGCTGCTTGACCTTCTCTTGTAACTGTTTTAGCTAGACTTGTCATTGCCTCTTAATGAAGTTGTATAATTTTCTGAGTTGATTTTCTTAGCACTTTTTAGGCCCTAAAGTTTTATTACTAGTAACTAAGTGGCTAATAAAGATGGGATACCAGGTTCTCTTCCATATAATGCTTTTATTTGTGAAATTTTAATGATATGATGAAAACTTATCCTGTAAGCCATAAACTCACTTGGGAGACTTGGTTAAGTGTAATGGGTCAGTAATGGCAGCTTGCGTAAAATTGAAACTAACATTCCATTTTGCTTTTTCTAAATTCCATTTAGTTGATGGATTATAGGCCGCTGAGAATAGTTGTTGAGTTTCTCAAACTTGTAGCGAGAATTTAAAACTCTTGAAGTAAAGTTCTCTTTAATATTCTATAGCAGTACCTGCGGGCAACTATGCTTAAAATTATCTTATTAAAAAGTTAGCAGTAGCAATTCCCAGTCTGCTGGAACTAGCAATTGCTTCAACCCACTTTGTGAAATTTTAATCACAACAAGTATGTATCAATTTCCTCTCATGGATTCATGAAGTGTACCTGTAATATCTAAACTTATGGTAATAAATGACTAGTGAGGGGTCTTTGTCTGATACTTTTCGTGACCTTATGCGGCATTTGGTTATTTATAAAATTATTAAAGCGTATAAGACTTCCACTATAGAGTCCATTATTCCTTCCTAGTATTGATCCCTAATACCTAGTAATTTTATTCTGGCTCCTTTATGTACTAGGGTATTGTGGGCTTCCATTATCACTTAAAGCCCATTCTGAAGGTCTAAAGCAAGGTAATCAGTTATTTCCAACCTTCTTGTATAATAATCTATAAAGGACTATAGTACTTTGAACGTGTCATTTTAACTTTTTTAACTGGTTCATCTACATCCTCTTAAAAGTATGTCTTCATTAGTAGGATTTACACCGTTCATCTTTGTTATGGTCAAAATGTAGTAGATGCAATCTGGTCAGTCCATCTACGTTCATGTGTTTTGTTTCATCTCAATGGATGAATTACATGTTGTAGTGATGAAGTTTATAAAACCCTATTGGGCTATTCTTCCTGTCATATTTTACATGTTTTGTAGTCACTTTAAAGAAATGGGGTCTGTAAAAACTGTAAAGCTTTACTTTATAAGAAGAGCCAAAAATATTTCACCAAAAGGAGAACAGCTAAGCACTCTTTCTCTGTGACGCTGCAAATTTGCTTAGCTTTTAAAAGCGTTTTAGCTATGATAGGACAACGAGTGGTCAAAGCCTTCATCATCCAGTTGTGAGATAATGACTCCTACTGCTAAGTCAGAAAAGAATGTAAAAAGGATAAATGGTTTCCTGTAGTCTAGATGTCATAGTATTGGTATTTTAACAGATCCGTTATTGTCTTGACTGCAGTTCTTTTATCTACTCCCCATATGAAAGGGTGTTTTTGTCAATCAATTGAACAAGATGTTTAACGAGTTGAGCAAAATTGAGGATAGATTGGTGGTACTAAACCATAGTCACTAAGAATGTCTGTATATTTCTGAGGCTCTTAAGCTCAGGCATCTTGGAGATTGCTTCTACCTTATTGTAAAAAGGGTTAAATTCCTTCCAACAATATGAAGTTTCCAAAATATTCAAGTTCCTTCATTAAAAAGGTACATTTTGCAGGTTCTTATCTAATGTGGTTTCCATCAGCTGTTGGAAACTGACTTGAGGTGCAGATAATTGGTAATGGTTCTGATAAATTTTCATTTCATCTAAATATGATCACACAGCTTATCTTAATATCTTAAATGATGTGATCGAACACCTGTTGAAACAAGGGGGAGCAGTTCATAATCCCTGAGGGAGCTAGTTAGGTTAAAATTACTTCCATGCATATCAACGCACATTTTTCTTGGTCATTTGGTGATAAATCCATCTGCCAATAGTTGATGGTAAGGTCCATCATGGAGAAGAAAATGAGCTGGAGAGTTGGGCCAAAGCACCATCACTTTTTGAAATCAGATAGTTGCCCCACTTAGTAAAGCTGTTTAGCTTCCTGTAATACATCACTATTCTGTGACCATCAATCTACTTCTTTATAAGTAACAGGGGGATGACCATGGACTCTAGGAGTGCACAAGTAAGCCACCAACCAGTAATTGCTCAAGATTAGTCTTCATGTATTGATTCTCTTTCTTCGACTTCCTATATGGCTTTGATTTTATAAGGGTTAAATCTCTAAAGTCAATACTATGTGTCCAGATATTCATGTGTCCAAAGTTGACATCTGACATAGAGAAAACATCTTATTAGTCTTTAAGTGATTGATGCACTTTCTTAAGTTCCTCCTGATTAAACTTATTGGTATTTGGACTTGAGGGATGGTGCAAATTTAATTATCAGTGGGGAAAACAAAATCAAGGTAAGTATCAATAAAATATACCTTGTCAATGTAATCAATGGGTAGTTATTAACCTTTCCTAACTTTCTGATGTTTCTTGACTAGGATATCTTGGTAGGTTAATTTTCCAAAGTATTAGATCAGAAGGCTGCTGATAAGCTGGGTTGAGAACTCCTGGTAAAACTCTTGGTCCAAACCTAATTACTCAATCAACACTAATATTTAGCAAGCAATTTAAGGTATGATCAGGGTTTTGTTGGTAGAAAACCACCCATTGTTCTCCTGGTTTAATTTTTATCTCCTTGGTGGCATAAATGGTATGCCTTATACTAAAATTCACTGAGTCAGGTAGTTTTTTGTTTTTCTTACAGAACTAGAATATTATAAAGGTAAATCGTAAATAGATTATTTAACCAGAAAAGTGAAATACTTCTTTCTGGAGTCTTTATTGTCCAGTACAAGGAGAACTTCATAGTTGAGGAGTAATAACATCCTTCTTTCAGATTGTTGACTTCTTCATATATGATAATAAACTGAATCTAAATAAGTATATTGTACTGGCTATTGTCCATTGCAACCACGGGAGATGAGAAAACTAATTTGCCAACTCATATTGGCAGAGATGAATATGCACCTATTGACATGGTGTCTGGACCAGTGGTGCTATACTATTAACTGTACTTGAGGTCTGGGGCGAGCCTGATTATTTAATGAATTAGGTTGAGACGACATTAATAGGTGATCCCATATTCAAGATAGCCATAAATCAGACCTTCTAAATTACTACTTCCACTTTGATAATGTATCCTTTAAACTTTGGTGGGAGGAATAACACCTCTTTAGGGCGGAACGTTGCATTGAGCTTTAGGGCAGTCTCAGGATACTTTTTCTTGATCTCCAGTAGACTGTGCACGCTAGAGATAGGTCAGATCAACAGGGCAAGGTATTGATCATCATTTCTGGCTGTATTAATTATTCTGGGGCACCCAATAACATGAATAAGATAAGTTCCATCGAGAACCTGGTCGTCATCACCATTTTAGCTTTCAAGTACTCTAGAATGGCAAGCTCTGCGGGTGAACTTAAAATATGATAACATGTGTCCTCATACCCCTTAAAAGTTGTTACTAGATTCATTATCAATGCATTCAAGATTAATTTCAGCTTTTCTTTCTTGTTGCAAACACTTTTACAACCTATTCAATTCAACACTAAATCTAGTTTGATAATCTCATAGAGGAGATTAGTCTGCGCCCATGTCTGGGAGCAGTTGGGCAAGCAAGGCAAGAGGAGCAGGCGGAAGGCCCGCGGCCTCTAATGTTTGAAAACGCCCCCGGAGAATCTGGCAGTATAGAAAAAATCTCAAAAAACTGGCAGTCACAATTTCTTCGGAGATACTCACATGGCAAGCACGATGCAACCAGTACATCAACACGCCACACTCTCAGCCACTTTTGTCAGTGGAATTCGGAGTCCATGTGTATCTGGACATCCAAAAAACAGCCTTATAGAAAAATTTTGTGAAGATGTACACAAAATTTCCTGACCGCGGTGTACGTTGCACCTCACTCCATGTTGCACGGTTGGCTGGACCTAGGTTTCAAAAGAAAAATAGCAGCAGATGAGGCTGCAGCAGTGCGCATAGTGGTTGACCTCCCCAAAGGGCAACGGGTCATCAAAACCAAATGCATCAGATGGACAAAATCAAACCAAATTTTCCTCACGTTTGACTTTTTGCCTACTACAGTAAAACGTGACATTTTGGAGCAACACCTGAAAGATGGTCTCGCCATATATGGCGAAATACAATCTTTTAAAATGCAATGTTTCATGCTGATGCCACACCTGTGCACCGGCAAAGCCATCGCAGTTCTGACCCCAACTGAGGAGATCGCAAAGGACCTAACCCAGATCCCGCACTCCACCTTTATTGACATTGCAGGGCATACCACCCACCCATTCCGGGTAACCATGGACAGCGCGCCCCCCATTTGCACCCACTGTGATGTGTTCGGCCATAAGGCGCACGCATGCCCCATCAAGGAGGGCGTCACATTCCAAGAGCACCCCTCAGTGACCATGGCCAGCGGAGAAGCGCACTACAAACCAACCACAAGCACCAAGGAGGCTTTCCCGTGGGGAGCACAAGGCTGCTACCTATTGGTAAAGCCCATCTCCCCGCAGGAGCAGAAGAAGGCCAAGCAGGACCATAGGGCCACAGCCAAGGAAGAAGCCAAGGCCACCACCACCATCCCACACTCACAACGCCAGGAGGACATGGAGACCTTTGCGGCAGAAGCGACTCAGGAATCCATCACCCAATCAGATTGGGAGGCCCATGCCAAGAGGGCCACTCAATCTGAGGATCTGATGGGAGATTCAATCTCACCCAATCGCTGCACCCAAACTCCGGTCAAAACTGACTTGGGACCTATCCCAACTGAAACATTTTTTTTGCTCCACTCGACGATGCACCAAACTTATCCGCACCATAAAAAATTTGTCCGACGTCGGGAAAACAAAAAGCGAAGGCCAAAGCCAACGCGACTCTTTCCACAAAAATTAACAAAAACCCTGATAGCGTTGCTGCTAACACCCGCGCTGCTGTGAAAGCCCATGGGGACCTTGAAGAGGCTGGTGGGCCTGGGGGCCCACCCCCTCGCACCTAAGGTGCAATGGGGGAAACCTTCACTCTAGGGATGCTGAATATCGCCAGACTTAAGGCCTCCCCATCCCAGGCTAGGAAACTGAGTTTTTTACAAAACAATTTATTTGTTGATATCCTGGCCATCCAGGAGTCCCACTGTCCACAAGGTTTTGAGGAAGCTTAGAAAACAATGCTCCTCCCATCCCTATCCTTTTGGTCAAAGCACTGTGGGGTGCTAATTCAGAAAAATAATTTTTTCAAATTCACATCCTCAGAAACATTCCTAAATGGCTGAGTGCTCATTGTCACCTTCTCGTGGGCTGACGTTGTGCACACAATTGTCAACATCTATGCCCCAAACGGTGCACATGAGCGTCAGGAATTTTTCTCATCAGTCAAATCCCTCCTGCTACCCCCCGATTCTTTCCTAGTTGGTGACATGAACTGTTGGCTAACCTCACCAATGGACTGGTGGCCGCCCTCACCCCACGCCCCACAGGGTCACGTAGAACTACGCATTCTAAAAGCCACCCTTGGGTTAATGGATGCACTGCTGCGACATGCCCCACTGCTCAAAAACATGACGCATCCCCACGTCCACAATGGCCAATTAAGGTCCATGACCCGCATTGACCTTATTCTAATGCCAGCGAAATTCCAACCCCACATCTCCCACTTCAAAACAACGAAAATATAATTCTCCAACCACCGACTGGTCTCAATAACATACCACTTACCCGTCACAGTTGCAAAGGCCCCACATTGGTGCAAAATCCGCCCCCCCAAGCTCGCGTCACCAGGATTTTCCACATGGGTGGAAGAGGCAACTTTGGCGAAATCATTTGTTGTACCATTTTGCGCGGACCCCATTTCCACATGGGCAACTTTCAAAGAGGACACCATCCGCCACTATCGCCATCTCTTCTCCAGATGCTCATGAGCCACATCGGCGGTTATCTCGCGCGCGCTGGCAAAATTGGCCACTTGGAGTCCAACATTCCAGCCACAGGATACAGCCCTGCATGGGGCTGGAAGTGGGCAGAGGCAGCCGCCCACCTCAACGCACTCAAAAGGCAACACAAACATTGGGTTTATGTCCAATACATGGCCACACGCATCACTAAAGGCGACAAGTGCACTGCATACTTCTTTAAAAAAATTTTCACACCACGCCAGAGCATGGCCTGCACACAGGTGCAAAGATTGGATAATTCCATTGCGGACACACCGGCTGAAGTGGCAATCAAAATGCAAAGATATTACTCCAAGTTATACCGAGCTGAACCAATTCAGCCGGCTGAAATGGCGGAATTTCTTGACCGAGCTCATATCTGCACCATTTTCCAATACCCAGAAATAATGAATTGAATTACTCCAAATGAATTATGGACAGCCATTCACGGTGCGCCAAACCAAAAATGCCCAGGCCCAGATGGCATTCCATATGAGTTCTACAAAAAATATTTCTAATATATATCCCCATTGCTGCTAGCCTCACTTAACCAAAGCCTGTTGGAAACGCGCCTCCTACCAGGAGGTCATGAGCCTTTACTGTCACACTCTTCAAGAAAGGGGATAAGCTTGACTTAGCCAACTGGCGCCCCTTTTTCTAACAAACACAGACACCAAAATTTTAACAAAAATCACAGCTAACCGTTTAGGGACTGTAGCATCTGCCACCATCTCCCCAGAACAATTCGGTTTCATCCCCAGAAGGTTGATTTGGGATAACGTGCACTCTGTGGCTAATGTATGTCAGTCCACAGCCTCTGGGGCACTTTTATTCTTGGACCAACAAAAGGCCTATGATAGAGTAAACTGGGAATACCTTAGGGCATGCCTCCATCAATTCCGCCTACCCCCCGCTTCATAAACTGGGTGATGCTGCTCACGGAATCTGTGACAATGGCAGTGCGTGGCCCAGGCTTCCTAACGGAAGTAGTCCGCCCTCAAAGGGGCCTACAACAAGGGGACCCCCTCAGCCCACTCTTATACAACTTCAGCCTTGACCTACTACTGCGAAATGTGAATGCCCAACTCACTGGGGTCCATGTGCCAGGCCAAACCCCAGTCAAGATGATGGCATTTGCAGATGATTGCGTGGTGGGGGTGTCTAATAACAAAGATGCATGTGCGCTTGAAGCCCTCATCCAGGAATATTCCTGGGTAAGCAACGCGGCACTGAACGCCTCCAAAACTGAAATCATCCTCCTTGGTCGGTTTCAGAACTTCTGGGCCCCAGCAAGTAGTTCCCAACCTGGCCCATCTGCTCGCCCACGTCCACGCCTTACTAACTCAACACACACCTCTCCACTGGTGCTCCCCTTCGTGTCATGTCCTACCACAGGACCGGTGCGCCATCTGGGCATGTGGATGGAGGCAGGCGGATATGCGTCAGCAGTAATGGAGTGCCATATAGTGGACAACGTGATAAAGCGAATCGCCTCTCTCAGAGCTCACCCTACTACCCTCACTGGCAGGGTTGTTCTTGGCAACTCTATGCTCCTATCCAAAGTCTGGTTTGGAGCCCACGCCATCCCCTTCTCCCCAAGCTTCTTCAAATCCCTGTATGCTTTGCTGCAAGGATGGCTTTGGTCAGGCCGCCCTCCACCAGTACGGCTAGAGGTCATGTTTGGCCCTCATCATCAAGGTGGCATGGGCCTGCTTGACTTCTAAGCCCATGCTGCCAAGATCCTGGGCACCTGGATCGCGGCCATCACTGCTCCTACACTCCCATCCCAACACTGGTCCCGTGCAGCCCACTCCAACTTTTCCCGAGCCTTGGGCCTCAACAATCCATCAAACCCCCACACCCCTGATGAAATACCTCGCATCACACACATCAGCCACAGGTCCTCACGGGACTAAAACCCACTACAAACGAATCCTACTCTCCATGCGAAGCGCAGAGTGGAGAATTCATATTAGTGGACATACAACCTGAAGAGGCCGCCCCTCTCCTCAGTTCACACAAGAGGTACAGGGGCTACCCATCCATGAAGGCGTGATCCCCATTCGACCCCAAGTCCTATCCAGGGTGGACTACCTGGACATGATGGACATCCCTTATTCCACTGAGACCCAAAAGACTATCTGGAAATATGCACACCATCCTCTGTTGCAGCCTCAAGTCCGCTCCCATGTGTGGCGCTGCCTGAGGTGGGTGTATCGTACAGCTGAGCGCCCTAACGCTTTACACTCATCCTGTGTTGTGTGTGGCCAGTATGGAACGCTGTTCTACCGCCTGGAGAAGTGCCCCACCTCTAAAGTGATATGGCGTGAAGTCCAACGTCTGCTAGGCCAGGATCAAACGCATCCCTTCAGTCTGTCAAGAGATACGTTTGCTTCATCAATGGCCTCCCCCTCCCACCCTCCCTCCGTGCTCTGGTGGTTGCAATCGCCATGTGGACTATCCACACGATTGTCTTGGATGCCATCGCTGGATCCATCCCCACCCTCCCAGAAGCTGTCCACAGATTCCGGTCTTATTTGGTGGACCACTTTCAAGCGTGGATGTTTGGATATCTCCCACCGCGTCGCTGAAAGCTGGTCTCCTCCTGGTTCCCAGTCTGGTTCATCAAATCAGACCCCTTTCTCCACACGTGCTCAATAGTGGCTACAGCCCCTTCACACGTTACCTCCCCCTCCCCATAAGTGGCGTTCCCGCTGGCAACAAGAGATAGCATCGCTTCTCTGGGGTGCCCCCCCTGGTACTAAGTTTATCTTTCCTGAGTCATATTCGGAAGTGTCCATCCCATGGTCAGCCTTCCCCGCAATAAATTTAAAAAAATGCATTTGAGATTAGTAAGTTGCAATATTTGCTTTCAGGTACTTTTGTTGGTTAGAAATAGAAGTACCTGACCCTAATCTAGCCTTCCTTTTCCCTGCTTGGCAAGTGCAGGGATCTTCTTAAAAATATCTTTTTGATACGGATGTTCTTCTTGCAGTAGTTAAACCTCAGCTACTCCTCCTTCTTAGGCTTCACTTCCTCCACAGTATACACTCTGGGCTTTGTGGAAGCCTTTTAGGAGGTCTCAGGTTTGTGTATATCGCCCACGTTGAGAAGAGCTTTTTAATGTTTAAGTTTATATTGAAGCTTCATAAGGCGCATATAACGTGCATGGTTTGATTAGGGTTAATATTTAAACCAGCAACGACAATGGCTACAGCATCGTCCAATGTAAGCATTTTTGAGGTCATCAGAGTTTGTCCCTTGATATATAATTGATCAGCAAATTTAGCAAGAGTTATATCGGCATGGCGCAATTCTCATAGAGGATTTTTATACTCAGTCTTTGCTTGGACCTTATCCTTTGATGAGAGCAGTATTCACTTCTTTTCAGGTATGTAGATTATGCATATGAGGCACCATAACCACTTGGGCCATATGGCTTAACAAGATTACATATGCTTAATTTTTAATGATCAGTCACACTTTCCTTCACATATTCATAGACTAAGAGAAAGAATGTGATACTCCCTTCACCAGGTATAAAAATTTTTGAACTTAAACTAAAATGTAGTGACATCTAGTCCTATAATGACGTGAACTCTAGGAGCTTCAGATTTTGTAAATTCAGTATGTATGTCGTTCTGTTCAATTTAATATATGAGTCAACATATTTGCCCTTGTAGAAGGTTGAATTTTTTGCTCTACTCTCCTCCTGGTAAGTCTTGGTGTAATATCCAGCATATTTATTATTTTTAAAAGATAAACTTCATGATTCTCCAAGTTCTTAGCACAGAAATCCAGATTGTGAATTTAGTGGCAATTGGGTGAAAGGTAGTTTGCAAAATCTTTTCATCCTCTGATATTACAATGTGTTGATATTAGTCCTCCTTCATCTCTTAGCATCCAGTGCTCTGAAAAGGCTTGTTGTCATGGCTTTCAAATTTTATTAGAGTCTTCCAGCGTTGCTCAGCTTCATTAAGGTAACGGCATACTTGATTAATATATCCTCAAATGGGTGATTTGACTCTCATTTTTTTAGTAAAAGATGGTCCCAAGTGATTTGACTCTCATGTTGCTCTTTAATTGTTGAGTTACATGGTAATGGAAAGAGTAGATGCCTGAGTCACATGTGATTTCAGATCCTGCTTAAAATGAACCACATGAAGATATTATTTTTGAGATACTGATGAAGGTTTCAGAGGTTCATTGGGCCTCCAGCTCATCAATTCGTCATAGGGCTTATTCTATATGGGACTTATGGAGAATGATCTATTCTTTCTCTAAATGGCGGCTAGTAGAAGCTTGAGCCTCCATTTCACCACGGGCTTTGATATATTGTTTTGGAGCTACTGGATAAAGGCGTCAACTAATCTTTTGATATTTTTTTGATACCAAGATTTCCTTTCAGAGAAGCTTCATAGCTTCCTCCACACAATTGATAACATCATAATCAATAGGTCCCATTTGATTGTGGAGATGAATTATGTAGAAATGTTTCACTTCAATCAAACGGCGGACATACCCTATACTTTGTTATGCTAAAGTATATACCTGTTCATAGGCCAAACATAAGTCCCTTAATTATTATATGGTGGTGGAGTTCCTTGTTATTGACTCCTAATAAATGCACGATTTGATAGAATGCAGGCTGTACAAATTGCAGAACATAGCAAGATAGATTTTGCAATTGATCCATAGCTCTCAGTGAGAAAACTGAATTCAAAAAAGTTCTTGAGAGTCCAGTCCACAGCGGATGCCTTTCATGGCTGGTTCTTCTCCTGGGTTAATGACTCCACAAAGTGAGACTCAAACACCTTTATTAGAATCCATATTAGATAAAGATTTGGGAATCTCCATATGACTTTCTTGAACTTTTTCAAATTTGACATTAGTCAAACTTCCCATTTGGTCTTATTTTCACTATTTCTTTTGTGCACCCAGCGAGTGACACTATCAATCAGGTTAACTTTCATGGTGAAACTAATTATGTGTAGGTAGTGTCAAGCGTTGGCTGAGCCCCTGAAGTAAGCACAGATTGTTGGGCTTCTGTTTAGGAGATTGAAGGTTCTATGCCCAAAAAGCCTAATAATCAATTATTGTAGATTTCTAAGATAAATGGCAATTATTTTTTAAGGTGCCAAGTCTTCGCTTATGCCCATCAGCTAGAGTATCTGTCCTTTGGTAAGTTATCAAAATGTACTTAGTGAAGTCAAATATCAAAACGAGATATAAAATTATTAACATAAATTTATTAAAGTACAGAATAGGGGGTTTATCGGATTATTTTAATAACGCTCATGTTCCTGGAGAGGTGGTGGGGAAGTCACCATCCCAAAACCCAGGAACAAACGCTAGCACTAGAGAAAACAGCGCACTGCAAAAGAGGACGGTGCCCAAAGGCCCCAGAGCGAGGATTGTACAAACTACGTTAACCCTGATCTCCTGGAGTCACAAAGAGTACCAAGAATATCACATATTTAAATAAAACAAACTGGTATTTCTATCATAACCAAATTGATTAACAAAAAATATTGGTCTCAGAACACTAATTTTAAAGTATTGGGGTATCATTTTTATTAGGCGATGCATTGCTCCCAATGTAACTAATAAATGCAAACCGCCATCCTTTGTAGTACTATAGCTCAAGTATGCTCGCACTTGGACAATTGACTACAATTGGATTTTCCTGATATGGCAATATGGTAAACTAAACAGGATTCAAAGCCATTTTTTTCAGAAAATGTATTGTACCTTAATTATTTAATAAAAAGCTGGTGCACCACAAGCTGAGGATGTAACACCCCCAAGTCAATCACGTATACCTCAGACCCAACTTGAGCATATTTTGCCTTACCCAGCTTTGATACAGGGTATGCTTCAGGTCAAGCATATCCATTAACTTAATCCCTTGACTTCAGCATGCTCTGCCTTTTTAGTACAATCTTTCCCTAGTCTTACGCCATTTAACCATGACAGGTTTTTATATGTCATATGTAGTAATACAAAGCTAAAAAGGAAAATGATAATAAATTGATAGAGGGAGAAATCCGGATGAAAGGCTCTTGGTCAATTGATGCATCCAGATGGTAATATAACATTGTATTATATGTCTGATTGATAAAAATATATGTTGAATGTACAAAGTTGTTTGAGATTTGGTATCACTTAAGTCAATCATTGGGCAGACTCTTCAATTATCCTTTTGTGATTTCATCTTATTTATTGCCTTGTGTGCCACCTAGTGAGCTGGTCACTGAAATTCTAATGATCCTTCAGTCAATTAGGCGATATTCATCTCAGTGTATCTTAATCTTGAATTGATCCTACAATTTTTCTTTATTTAGATTTGAGATGTACTAACTATTAATTTTTCCATGTGATTAATTCATAGGATTTCTGTAACCATCTTCTCTGGATCTAGGTATCAATCAGTCATGGGAGTCAAAATGGTCAATATCTTATCATCATGTCCAATATCCTGATATCTTAATATCTGACAAAACTGTTGCCTATATAGGATTGGGAAGGATTGGTAGGGCCTAGCCGCTGGCTTGGGCTTGAGGTCAATGTGCATACATATTTGGTTGGACAGATGGTAATGCTACAGATTGGGGGAACTCTCTAAAATTAAAAACTTTCTAAACGGTTTAAATTTCTGGATTTTGATTTGCCAAAAATCTTGATTGAGTAGGCACATCTTGCATGGGTTTATTACACTGTTTGGGACTGTTAAAAGTTATATTTAATGTCTGATGTATCAGTGAAAAGCAGAGAATAGCAGGACCAGTTTGTTCGGATTTGTTTTAAATTGCAGAATTGTGGAATGATCTTAAGGCATATTGGATGATCTGGTTTGATGATCTGTAATCCATTTGAATAAAAAGGCCTAATCTGTCTCATTATATTCATTGGTTTTTTTTTTGGTATTTGAGGCGAATTTAAAATTTTCTAACATATTTTTAGTAGCTGGTATATAGGTGAGATGAGTCTTAGGGCACTGCCGGTGGCCCCTGGATTGTACCATCTCCCTGAAACCCCACCCATTATTTTCAACAAGGAAGAAGAGAAAAAACGGGGCAGAGAGGGAGGTTTCGTTGGGAGAAAGCAATAAATCATTTCTCATCCAACACATGAGCCAAGTCACTAATTTGAGCTAAAGAGCAACTGTGATCCTGTGGTTCCTCTTGCGCCTAAAGAGGATCTTCCACAATCTAGGTAGAGGGGCTGGGCCTTAGGATTTACAGTTATGACATTTGAAAGACAAGAACTAGTTTATCCTTTAATTTAATGCAATTAAAGCTTCAGTTCTTATATGATAACATATCAAAATGTCATACTTGAATTATAGCATAACTGGGTAAGATGTCAAACACGTTTATGCTTCATATCTTTTTTTGTAAAAAGTGTTTTGATATCATGATTGTACAGCAAAACCTATATATAACGCAGACATCTTAAGTACATGTTGAGAACAATTTTTTGATGTGCTAGCTTAATTATGAATATGGTATTATATTGCTCACAATATGGTAGTTATATGTATGTAAAAAAATTCTCTATGAAAATTTAAGTATTTGAATTACAACTATGACTAAGTCTTAGTTACTGGATGTTCATACAGCTCATATATCTAGAAAGTATATTTGCTTCTTTTTATATTAGAAATAGATGCTATGGTAATTATAGGATGTAATTTGGATAAAAATATATATTTAATAAGCTTGTCACCTAGAAAATTGCTTCAAAAATACTTTATATATTATCTATTCATTTTGGGCTCTTTGTTTTGTAGTTACTTTATGAAAATTATATGTAATTTTTATACAAATTATAAAGCAGCTTAAAAGAGTTCTTATTTAATTAGCTTTTTTATCATATCTAGGGCTTTACTCCAGCCAAAATTCACTTTTTAGTTGATAAATTAATATATGGTCTATAAATATCTCTTATGTCTCGTCCAAGGCTTTAATAATACTATCTAAACCAAAGAAATATTTTTCTATATTTTTAGAAAAATTTTGCCTTTGATTCTTCCTTATATAAACTTAAAAGTATAAAAACCCCTTGAAGAAGCATTAGTTAAAGATATCTAATATTACTAAAACGAACATATTTGAAGCACTAATATATATGCTGAATATCAGATTAAAGAAATATAATCTTACATAAAGGTATACAAGTATTGCCAAAGTTGCCCTATTGCATAGGGGTGTTAATAATAGGGGTTGAGCCACTTGCAATATCACATTTGTTTGTTCACAGGGTGCGCCATCAAGAGTTTAGAAAGTTTAAATCTTCTGTAACTGGGACTTTCTAATGATATCAGACGTGTCCCACTATGTTCAAGCCTTGTCATTAACTATAACAGGACTGCTCTAAAGCACACTGGAACTCTTATAACCTCTGCTGACAACAGGAAGGCTATGTATGGGAAGTTTTTCAATATAACTATATTTGGTGTCAATAATACCAAATAAAAATGATATTAATAAAGTATATTCTGTTAGAGAGGTTAATTTATTAAATGACAATAAAAGTATACTTAGTATTTATGAGTTCAAGGTTTTTGAAGTAGAATTAGATTTATATAAATTAAGAATTTCTCACAAGTGATTGTGCATTTGCTACTTGATTTCAAGTCAGAGAAGGGCAATTTCTTGATATTTTGGGATATTTTGAGCTTCTTTATTAAGTTATATGGAGATCTGGTCAGCTTATGAATTCATAGCTGATGCTATGATTGATCCTGTTGTTCTTGTGCTCTTTGTGGCTATTAAAGCTGCATGAGTACACTGGTAGTCTTAAAAAGAAGTTTAAAAATTAATTTGCTTTCTGTTCTGGTAATATTCACATTAGGAAACTTTATACAAATGGGAAAAATCTCTTTATATGATTTTTTGGTAATCTCTCATAATTGGCAGTTGACCAAAGGGTGTAAAAATGGGTTCCTCAGCGCATTTTCTGTGACATCATGTGCACAGTTGTTCAACTTGTATATATATATGCATGTCCTCTTATGTCATGATGATCATCTTTCAAATTATTTTGGCAGTCAGGGGATATATAAGGCCTCCATTGCCATAATTTTAGACCCAATAAAGCAAACTAAAGGGCCTTCAGTTTTAATATTTTTATTGATTGATGGTCAGGGCAGTTAGGACTTAATCTTTGTTCTTACAAGCTATTATAAATTCACCATTAATAGTCATATTGGAATGAGAAGGGGTTTCAGGAAAAGGCTTTATAGGTCAAGGATTAACTTCTATAGTTGAGAATTCTCAACAAAAAATCTCTTGTCCTTTAGGTGACAATGTTAGATTCTTTAAAATTTTCTTTTTTGAAGTTAAATTCACGTCTGTATTTATAAAAGTATTTGAGGTGGGTTGACCTTGGGACAAATATACCACACCAAGAATTTTTCTAGCCAGTACAGGTTTTTAACTTATATTAAAAAACCTGCACTAGGGTGGAGGCAGGAATTACCAGCCAAGCTTGCCACCCTTTCACGTCTGTATTTTATTTCGATTTATTTGAGGTACGCCAACCAGGGGATGGACAGTACCAATCACAACACATAAAACGGCAAAACAAACTACTAACCAGGTGGGAAGCAGAAACTGCCTAACCCATCATGGCAGAGGGTGAGGAGGGGTCGGGGGTTGGTTTTCAGAAGGACCCGCCTCAATCAAGGGGTGTTGGTTACAGTACCAGATCAGAGCAGAGAGCCAGGGCGTTGGGGCATCTGCATAGTGGGGGCTGAGGTCAGCGTAGTAGAAGTTTTCCACTTCTGCATCAAGATAATGATGGGAAAGTGTTTCAACAAAAGCTGCGAGGAGAACTTCAGCTTCTTTGCGGGCTTCAGGAAGTTGGGTGAAAAGGGAGATACTGTGGCGGGTGATTTTGGCTGAGGGGTTGAATGAAGCAAGCGTTGCAACATTCATAACAGCGATTTTGGCATCATCGAATAGTTTTGAGATGTCACTGAAGGGAGATTCAGGGAAGTCGGGGGGGAAGAAGATGGTGGGCAGGCCATGGTCTGTATTTTATTTCAAGAAAACATATAAGGCGGGTTATCCTAAAACAAATAGGAACTATATAAAGCGGGTTAACCTTAAGACGTTTTACTTCACCAAGTCCCTAAGTATTTAAAAGATTATAAACCATGCACATATACAGTAGAAGAATGAGTCACCATTAGCTAAAAATTCTTTCTGAAGATAAATATACTTACGCCATGTTCTAGATTATATGTATATGTTAGATCTTACCTGCACAAGATTGTTTTATAATCAATATTAATAGTCTAGTATTCTTTTTACTCATATCAGGTCAGCTAATGTACCATGTGACAATGGTTCTTCATAAAATTTTTACCCATCATAAATCATTAGCCTAAGTAAAGGACACAGTGTCATTATACCTCTAACTTTTAGTTTTCTTAGATTAAGTGTTAAGATTAAAACATGTTATCAGGATAATATATGCTAATTTTAGTTTTAAAATGACATTAGTTTGTTCTGTACATAAATATTATATGTAAAATCATTGTATTCTGACTTACCTGATTAGTTAAATTCATTATGAGGGTTGTAGGCCCTGAAGTCACAATTTTTTACTAAACAAAAAACTGGTTATATGCTACATTATTTTTTCAACCTGTTCCTATAACTATAAGAGATAGTCTCAAATTATGCATAAAAATGACTAGATATATTATGCCACTATTATTAATACATGTTTTATTATGCCTTCTATGTAAGCATTTCTGTCTAATAGTAATAAACATATAATTTTAAAATTTTCGCCATTCAGTGTTATATTATAAAACATTAAACTATGGCTTTTTTGAAAAACTGATTCAAATTTCCAGAATCAAAATGAATTATTTTTATAAGTTGAATTATCTATAGCGTTCATCTTAATGGGATATTTCTTCACTAGAAACTATGCACTTTGACAGTAATCACAGGCGTGACAGTATAATAAACGATGTACTTTACTACCAAACCTTTTTATATTTATACTTTTTTGAAGGTTTGGTCTTGCTGCAGGTATTAAAAACTTAAATTCTACAAGATGTTCCTAAAATCTCAGGGGATCTGAAGACTTTTATCGAGGAATAGAGGGCTTTGTCACTCTGATTATGGGTTTTAATATTAATTCAGCCCAATAATCACTTTGGAACAATGGTTAAATCCAAGGTTTCATAGATTGATATTTTCTGTAAGTCAGAGGGAATTCAAGGTAAAATCTGATCCACATCCAAACAAACTCAATTTCAGCATTTTTGACACTACTGCTTTTCCAAGCTCTTGATAAGGGGGACATAGCTTCAAAGAAATCTTCTGTGAAACTAATTAACATCTGTACTCATCTTGATAAAGGCAATGGATTACTCTGGCTTATGACAGTATATCACACTATAGGGCCTAGGCCATAACACGTCTAATTTATGGGCTCTAACTCCAGGGCAATGATGATAAAACATTACTAAGTCTCCAATTTGATATTCTGGCATACTAGGATTAGTGGCATTGGCTTGTTTCTCCTCCATTTAGGTAAAGGTTTCAAGTAATAAACACTAAGGCTTGTACCATAAATATACCCTCTGTTGGTATTCTCATGGATAAGTTAGCGGTTTCCAGTAAGGAGGTCTCTAGGATGGGCTGAACACTGGAGGTTAAAACAGGATCCCACTCATAAAGAGTTTTACTTGGAGCAATCTGGATGACTTGATGGTAGCTCACTTGGTAAGCCATCACAGCTCCTGGAATGTATTATTCCTTCTACCCAGGTCGGTTTGTGCCATCTTTTGTAACATGAAAATGAGAATGCCATTAACTCATTCCATGGCCCCATTGGTTGCTGGATTTAGGGAGCAGTGAAGGTTTGATATGTTCCCATCAATTCATTAAGTTAGTTAACAACTTGTGATATGAAGTTTGTCCCATTGTCAGACAGTAGGACTTTTGGGCTACCAAGCTTGGTGAAGATGTTCATGAGTAGGAACAAGACAGTAGCTTTAGCCATGTCAGAGACCACAGAGTTGTCCTCAACCCACTTTGTGAAATGGTCAACTGCGATGATAATGTAGTGAGGTCAATAAAAGGCTGTAGGTAGTGGTCTGATTAGATCTATACTCACATTAGCAAATGGAGACGTTGGTCTGACAACTTGGAATTAAAAATTAAGCATAGTATGCCTTTATTTTAGCACATAAAATGGATGAACCAATGAAATTGTGGATGGAACCAATCATGCCCTCCCAGTAGCATCACTCCTTGAGCCACTGGTGGGGTTTTTCCATGTCGCCATGACCTACAGTCTATGTGCTTCCATAATGTTTGAAGTTCTGGCCGATGGATGGACATAGGGGAGCTAGGAAGAGCAACAATCTTATAAAGTAGTTATTATAAATTCGGCCTTGGGCCATTATTTGCTTAAGCCACTATTGTACCTCCTGAGCCTCTTGATCCCATGCTTTTGGTCAACCTAAAAGTTTGTATATATGATCTTCTTCAGATAAATATAAGGATAATATTGGCAAGTGAGATAGTCCATCATCATTTTCGTGTATAGCACCTGCCCAATGAACTATTGATAAGTTATAGCCATTTAGTTTTAGGGCCCAGCGCGTAAGCTAACCATCCAGGTTCTTCATCTGTTGCAACTATCAAAGTGATTCACGATAAGTTACAATCATAAAATGCATACCTTAAAGGTAGGTCAGAATTTCTTGATGGCCAGGAGTACTACTAATAAATCGTGTTGCATATTGCTATAATTCCGCTTTGGATTGTTTAAGGTTTTACTAAAGTAGGGTATGGGGTGGTCAATTTGGTTAGAAATGAGTTGAGCTATGATAGCTCTAACTTGACATCACTAGCTTTTGTAAAATAAAGGTGGGTTTCAGGCCACAGGAAAATAATCGACCAGCTAAGTTTGATATCTCATAATGCAACTGGGAAAATAGACAACTGGCTGAGTGTTAAAATCTGAGGTTCCGCTGATACTAGCCCATAGAGGTTATCTGAACTGGTTTTTTATTATGTGCACTATCCGCGTTGAATGATATTAATATAGATATATAATTGATAATAGTATGGAGACTATCATCATAGCTGAATATAGAAAAACCAGGTTGATAGGTGGTCCAACGCTAAACTTGTAATGATTCAATGATTCTGATTATTCTGACAAATAGGGGCTTCTTCCCTCTTCTGGTGGAACTTAATCTAATTCTAGTTTTAGGGTTTCAAGCCTTGGTTCTCATCACATTAAGTCTGCGGAAATCTGCTTCTCTTCTAATGATATCTGATACTTACTCTTTATTATACAAAAGAGTCAACCATTAATATATTAAAACAATAAGAAACTAAAGATACATATAACTAGAACTGCTTTTTGTGAAAAAACTGGAGAATTTATAGGGGAATCTGACCAACTCTTCTGTTGGTGCCTCAGTAATGAAACATCAGTCGTTGCCATTTTATTTCCCTTAAAAGTCTTTTCCAGTGATGGGCTTCACCATTAGGCTAAGGATTCCTCCTTTGGACATCCAAAGAACCTAATATAAAAAGAGCAAGAGAATGTGCCTTTATTGATACCGCTCAGTCATAGCAAACGAACCACATTTGACTAGCGACCTGCTTAGGTAATAGGACTTTTTACCTATTATGGCATGTTGCAAACCAACTGGTTGATTTCTAGTTGCTGGTGGCATCACTCGCCTAACAACTCCTAAATAAATCCCCAATTATCTAGTGATTAACCCTGAGCAATACCAATCAGCATATCTGATAGTTAGTTGATGATTAACTATCAGATTTATCGATTTCACTAAGAACTCTTTTTACAAGATCTTAGGCATTATGCAAATTGACCCCAGCAGATCTGAACCTGCCGAATTACCAAAAATCTGTTGGCATTATTAAACCAATATTGATTTATAAATAAAAACATCCGCTAGTGGAACTTATATCTCAGTAGAACAGCTGATTTTTTAACTTAGGAAGCTGGAAATGTGGGCAAAATCCCAACACATCCCCGCTTGCCTATATTTTCAGAGAAAGTAAGATTAGCATAGGAGAATGCCTCTTAGACAAGGTCAAATACTTTAAAGTTTCTAGAGGAGCATAGCCCTTTCCACACTCAATTCTGCTCATGACAACCTTTGGCCTGCAAGATATTTTCCTTTCTTCCTCACTGCCGCCTCCACAGAGCGCTGTCCTCACAATAAACTGCTTTGCTAGCCAAGTCACTTGTTCATACTGATGCTAGTTCTGGAAAGCCAGTTTCTCCCTGGTCAGGGTTATATGACCCGCTTCATTTAAAAGATTCTGATACAGCATCCTCAATTCCTTGATCCATGTACTCCCCTCAGGCTTGAGTCTCCATTTTCAAACAGAGTGAATCCATAGTAGGGACTACTCTCAGTGATCCCAGTTTCAACCATTTCTGGTTCTCCCAGAACTTTGCATATTTGTTGAGCCTGACTTCTGGTGGACCCAGTTACAACTTGAACTGATCCTGCCAATTTTTTTTCTTTATAGGCGCCTTGAGACTTCTTCCTGGCGGCCAAGTTACAACCTGAGCTTCTCATACCACAGAAAATGGTCTTCTACATCATACCTCATCTCCCTCCTTATCTTTAGCAGGTTGTTTCATCGCTGATGTATTCCTTGCAGTAAAAATAAAAATGACTATTTATTTGTATTTTTTTCTTGTTATATTTTTTACTTTATATTATTCTTATATCATTTTTTAGATTTTTTTTCATTTTTAATGGGACTTGACCTATACTCAGTTCAGCGGTCCATCTTTTCAATGTTCCCCCAAACATGTTCCTAGGTATAATTTGGCCTATCAGTTTTCATGGTTCAGAGATTTTATTTTTTTAGACTTAACTATCTACCTTGGTTCTGCGGTCCCGTTTTAAGACTTAACCAAAATATCAGGGCATAAACAGTATAATGGTTCAGCAGTCCTTTGGGAACACTTTCATTACTTTTTGATAATTTTTTTCTTGGTCTTCCATTGGCAAATCGTTTTTCTAATACCCTGAGATTAAATTCATCACGGATAAATATTTCACTTCCCTGTTCCTTTGATAAACCAGAAGCATCTTTTGACCAAATAAGGTCAGTGTATTATCTTCAAAGTTGCAATTGACTCCATATTTTCTTAATATCGTGGTCATAATTAAGATATCATAGTTTTGGTTGGCCAAAAAATAGCTGGAGCGGATACCACCAGTGAACCAAATCTGAGTGGCAGTGCACTATACGCTCTACAGGAGATGTTAGTATTGAATCCAGCAGTCTTATGTTTTTTTGTGCTCCAAATCGGGTAAGTTTTCATCTTCCTGACTAAGTTAGTCAAGAAAATATTGATGGGCGCCCTACTACCAATTATTGCTCGCACCCATACTTGATTAACAATTATACCAGTATATATATACTTGGAGTATTTCAGAAAAGTGTTTGCTAATTGTATGGCAGCATTATTTGCTGAATCAAGGGTGTGAAAAATTTGCGCTGCTAAATTAGGAAAAGATTTCTTAATTGCTAATAATGAAATAAACATGTTCTCTTCATCTAATTTGGTATTGACCAATCCAATCAGATTCTCAGCAGATCAGATCTTGTCTGCTAGTTGGTGTGCATGAGGGAGAGCGGCCTCCTTATTTTGTGGTCAATCCCCTTTGTTCCAGCTCTGGTTATGGCATTGACATCTAGATTAACCATTTGATAAAGCTGGTGTAGCATTTCGTCATCTACAAACAAATCGCTGATGTTAAACTCTTATTTCATTATATCTGGAGAAAATGGTTAATTGCAGCTTTAGACTGTTCCACATCTAGGTCGTAAGCCCTTTTCCTGATTCTTGTGCAAAAAAGCTTACTTAGCATGTACCACATTAATCTGATAATTGGGATTCTTGTTGAAGCACTGGGCAGCAAAGTAGCCTCTCCCCCACACTAGTGGAAGAAGCTATTACTTTTATCCACTTATTAAATACCTCATATTTGTTTCCTGGCACTACTTAGTTAGGTGATTCCTTAGCAGTTTTAGCTAATTTGTTATGCTCAAATTTATGGACAGACTATATTAAAAGCTTCAGTTAAGGCCTTGAATGTGGCACCTAACATCTTATAATGATCCATTATTTGTGAGGTGGATAGTTTGGTGATCTGCGCAGAAGACATCGTTTGGTGTAAATTGTGGTAGGGCTGAAGCGCAGCTTGTAGCATGATCCACACATCAAAATTGGTCAACATTTTCACTATGACTAAAATCTACAATTCTTAATAGAATTTGTTGGTGAAATCATTTAGATTTTCGTTTTTAAGAATTGGATTCCTATGAATTTTTGTTTGCGTTTTGACATATGCTAGGGAAATCCAAACTCCTTCATGATAGCAGCTTTGGCCTTGGAGTAGGACTAGCTGTCCTCATCAAGGTGGGGCAACATAAGTTTTGGCAGTCAGTTTAAAGCAGTTCATGATAATCACTGCTTTATGCCTGTCACCACACCCAAACATAGTCATTTCAAAAAGGTGAAAAAATGCAAGAGTGTTGTTGGATAGAATAGGGGATTTGAGCGTGGATTTGTTCCTCAAAATTTTCTCTAACATCCACTTGTGCTTTAGTGACCTGCCTGATGAGAGAACTAATTTTTGGGAGTTATCTCCAAAATGGTGGCAAATGCATGCAGCATGTTTCTAGGAGTTGTCAACTTCCCAACTTGGGTTCTTGGAGCATCATCTCCAGCGTTGTTCACCAGATATGTTTTGCATTTGCATTTATGGTTTTTCAATTCTTTGACTTGTTTTACTAAACGTTCCATATATGATCTGAGAAAGCATGATTTCATATGATCCACTGTGTTTTCAGTTTTCAAGAATAAAACTTATCTTAATCAGATCTCCTTATTTCCTCGTTGGTATCATTATTTTGCCAAGTAGATTGCTGCTGAATTTCAAAAATTCTTCTATTCCTTCTTTGTTCTTAGTAACTCTCTGCTTTGAGCAGCAAATTCAATATAATCCACTGAGTATAGAGTGTCTTACTGAAGGTTGCCAATCTTGCTGACTTATCCATAGTTTTCTTACTTCATCCTTGTATGACCTTGTAAATGCAGTTTCATTATTATTGTCTTACCATACTCAATTACCCCCTGTAGTGAGCACCAGTTTGTTAAAATCTGAGGTTCTGATGATACTAGTCTTAAGAAATTAACTGCACAGCTTCTTTTATTACGTGCACTACCCTATTTGATTGATATTAAATATAGATATATAATTGATAATTGTATGGAGACTATTATCATAGCTGAATATAGAAAAACCAGGTTGATAGGTGGTCCAACGCTAAACTTGGAATTCTCCAATTGATGCTGATTATACTGACAAATAGGGGCTTCTTCACTCTTCTGGTGGAACTTAATCTAACTCTAGTTTCAGAGGTTCTAGGCCTTGGTTCCCATCACATTAAGTCTGCGGAATTCTGCTTCTCTTATAAGGATATCTGATACTTACTCTTTATCATACAAAAGAGTCAACAATCAACTTATTAAAACAAAAATGAACCGAAGATAAAAGAACTAAAACTGCTTTATTGTTATAAAAACTAGTAAATTCAAAAGTGAAATTTGGCGCTTAAGTCCGCTGTTGGCACCTCAAGTAATGAAATAGCAGCCGTCGCCATTGTATTTCCCTTAAAAATCTCTTCCAGTGATGGGCTTCACCATTGGTCTAAGGATTTCTCTGTTAGATATCCCAAAAAATTTAAAATAGAAAGAGCAAGAGAATGTGTCTTTTACTTTTTTTGCTTAATAACAACTAACCAACCACATTTGGATAGTGACCTGCTTAAATAATGGGACTCTTTACCCATTATGGTTGGTCGCAAACCAACTGGTCAATTTTTTAGTTTCAGGTGGCATCACTCGCCTAACAACTCACAAACTAGATCCCCAATCAGTTAGTGATGAAAACCAACTGATTTTAATCAGTACATCTGACAGTTAATCAATGATTAACTATCAGATGAATTGATCTGTCAGCAACCCTGCCTGACGGATTTTTAGGCATTTGTGCAGATTGACCCCAGCAGATCTGAACCTGACGAATTTCCCCAAAAAATTTCTGGAACTATTAAACTGATATCAAAACTATTTAATATCAAAATCTGCTGGTGGGACTTATCCCTAGCGGACCAGAAGATTCTTTAACCTAGGAAGCTGGAAAGGTGGGCAAATTACTAACACTGAGTAATCAAAAATAAGCTTGCTAAAAGCTGTAATTATGGAATAGTATTTTATTTATTTTATTCAAGGTGGGCTAACCTGGGGACAATACCACACTGATTGAAGGGAAATCAAATGAATGGGAAAGGAGGATAAAATCAAGAAAACCTCCATGCGCGGCATATGATAGGCCAGGAACTCCATGGACCGCCTTTGCTATTCACTATCTTAGGTTTGGGGCATTGGTGCGCACGCCAACAAAGTCATAGTCATCCCCTACCCAAAGTTCCTCTACCAGAATCAAACTTGGGGAGGCAGTGGTAGAGTCTGAAATAGGATTTTAAATAATTAGGTACTGAAGAATCACTTAACAAATGCAAACAAAGAGATCATATATAAAATAAAAAATGTATATATTAGTTGAAACTTAATATATTTATAGAAGATGGGATAGTCATCAATTAGGAGGACTTCTAAGACTTCATCGTATAAGACCTTTCATCAACTGCTGTCAAAATGCTAATTGATATGATTTACTAGAGGAATTTAGAGGTGGTCCATGTATATCAGATGTCACTTCAAGGATAGTTTTTATTACAACAATTGAGGATCTAGTGTAGAAATGAACATTCATCAATTGATTTATCACCAAAGGAGTATTCTTAGGGGTGTAAAGTCAATTTAATTCCCATTATTATATCGATGTCTGACAATGTCCCTCAAGATCCTGTCAAATAAGGTCATAGGGCCTAAGAAATTGAACATGAAATTGATTAGCTAAAGGTCCATGGGCCAAATCGCTAATGGAATATTCATAGTTGACTTTATGAATAATTTGATATGGACCTGGCCAAGCGATATTAGCTAATTAGGTCAGCCTCCTGGTTGATGATGATAAAACGTAACAAGATCTCCTATTTAAAATACAGGTAATGCAGATCATATGCCATAATTGTTTGGTTTCTTAAAAGGTCTTGGATATTATTCCTTCCATAGCAAGAGCCTGTAACCAAATTATCTCATCTGCTAGAGCTCTCATGGTTAAGTCAGCGGTATCTAGCACAGAGTTGTCAAGCAACGTTGTACTTTATTTGCAATCTAGGTTCTCTACCATATAAATCCTAGAAGTAAATCTTATTATCTGGTTATAGCTTATCCTGTAATTTATCAAGGAGCTAGGAAGGAAATGGGCTTACCTATATGGATCCAAAGTTAGCAGCTTTCTCAGATAAAAAACAAATTAAGGTTTCATTAGCACGCTCAACTGCTCCATTATATGAAGGATATAAGGAGCAACAAAATGATGACTAGTACTAAATAACGAGGTCAGCTACTGGATAACCATCAACGTGAAATTGATACCAATATCCAATAATACTTAAGGGCATCTATGTTTGGTGAAAAAGTGTTGTAATAAAACATGTCAGTGGCTTTAGCAGTAGCGGCTGACATCAAAATGGCTTTTACCCATTTAGTTAAATGATCTATGGCCAGCAGTATGTACTTATGGCCATGCAGGCCTTTCAGTAAAGGCCCCACTACATCATTACTAATCATGCGGAAAGGTCCAGAAGGGGCCACAATTTGATGTTAATAGTGAGGTCCAGGCTGATCCTAGTTCTGAAAAAAGGCATGCCTTGTGGAATTCATGGATAGTTTCTAACATCCTATCATAATAGTATTAAGTCTTTAGCCAATTGTAAGTCTTCTTGATAGTACAATGTCCAATTGAATTATGTCCTTCCACAATTACTTCTGTTTGAGAAGAGGGGCTGATAAAGGGGATACATTTACTATTAACAAGTCTATAGAGCAATCCTTCTTGAATCTAATTTGTTTTCAGTATTCTTACGTAGTTTGTCCTGTATTTCCTTAGTCTAAATAGTCCATCATTCTGGTCTGCCAATTAAGATCATTAATTTTATCTTCATCAGGAGCAAGCATAGCCAAGACGAGCATCCTGGATAGACTATCTGCGTTTTGATGAAAGTTATGACTCAATACTTAGAGAAATCATAATTCTGTAAGAGAAGGGACCAGAGTGCTTAACCATTTTTGAGGTCTTTCATTTGCTACATCCACCATATTGATGCATGATTGGTGACCACAGCGAAGTGAGTTCCATACAGTTAGGGATGAAATTATTTAATAGTAAATAGGACAGCCAGGTATTCTCACTCAGATTGACTATAGTTTCTTTTAATTTAATTAGATTATTACTGCAGTAGGTGACTGGATTATCTATCTTATCTTCATCATGTTGAGCGAGAAATTGCTTCAAAGCAACATCACTGACATCAGTAAACAATATAATAGCCTGATTTAACCAAGATTGGATTAGAATTGGCTTAGTACACAAGGCAATCCTGAGTGAGTTGAAAGCTTGTTCTTGTTCAGGGTTCCACTCAAACAGAACTCATTTTTATTAAATAAATTAGGGGTTTGAATAAATCAGCAAATCTAGGTATAAATTGTCAATATTATCTATACATCCCTAAAAATACTTGGATATTGTTTAAACTAGCAGGCTGGAACATTTCTCTAATCGCTTCAACTGTGTTAGGAAGAGGTTGAATCCCTTTCTTTGATACCCAATGCCCAAGGAACTCCATAACATTTTGAAAAAACGAACACTTTGATGGCTTCAGCTTTAATGAGGCCTTCCAGAGTCGATTGAATACTTATCTTAGATGATCCATATGCGATTTTAATGTCTTCAAGAATACCTTTTTATCGGGACCATCTAGTACTAAAAAAAGAATACCTTTTTATCGTCAAGGTAACCTAATTTGCAGAAAAGTTTAAAACCACCTAAAATTTCATCTATAGCTCTTTAGAAAGTAGTTAGGGCTTTAAATAATCCTTGCGGCATTATGGTGGGCTTAACGATCCTTCAATAGAGATTAGAGCACATTTAGGTTAGTCTTTGTGACTGTTCTATTTTCAATTAACCACTTGCTAGATCCATGGCAAAAACTTTTCTTTCCAATTGCTATCACTTTTAGTAATACAATCTGATTCAAACAGCACAATTTGATAATCAATACCAGATGATACAAGTATGAGTAATAAAAGCAAAGAGTTGGGCAAACGCAGTAAAGGGCAGCGGACCCAGACCTGCACCACCCAAAGGTACCAAGTGCACAGGTACAAAGGAAATTCTCAGTAAAAACAAAAAACCTGAGGTGGCGCCCCCGCAGGTTTTGTTAATTTTTTTGGTAAAATACTGCATTTATATGTAAATATTATAATTACAACCACTGTCATTGGTGGAACATGCGATATGAGTTTTCCTGGGCGCAGAAACAACGAAAATATGGGAAAAGTTCAGCAAAGACCAACATAAATTTTTCCCGCATGTGGTGTACTTAACAACCCATACTATCTGTAAAGGTTGGGTAGATCTTACGTTTGAAACTTCAGAAGAAGCAAAGAAAGCAGCGAAGGTCAGAGTAGTACTCAACCTTCCCAACAGACAGCATTTGGTACTTACCAAATGTACCCGTTGGACAGAATCCAAAGATACTTTTATAATTTTTTATTATCTTCTGACCACAGTGGCGCGCACAGTGGTTGAAAGACATCTCTGAGAAGGCTTGGAAGCCTATGGAGAAATCAAACAATTTGAGATGCAAAGATTCCAGATGATGCCAACCCTTAGCACTGGGAAGGAAATAGCAATTATTTCCCTGAGCCAGGAGGTAGTGGAGGATATTACAAAAGTTCCTCACATCTCATCCTTCACCATTGATGGGAAAAAATCCCAGCTCTTCCACGCAACAGTGGAGAGTGCACCCCCATATGCAACCACTGCCAGGCCTTTGGGAACAATATTCATGCTTGCCCCATAAAAGAAGGCCTGAGAGAAATGGAATTCTGTGAGGAGGAAATGGGCGAAGATGACTCAGAGTATGCCAAAATCACAGATACAACACAAGCATTCAACTGGGGAGAACATGGGCAATATAAAACAATTGACCCAATTTCCTCAAAAGAATGAAAAATGGCCAAAAAAGCTCACAAGCTGGCCGTGGCCAAGGCAAAGGCCTCAGTGGAATCATCCATATCGCTGGAACAGATCCAGGAAGACATGGATGAATTCAAATCAATAAACCAATCAAATCCTGCGGAAAACCAAACATCCAATCTGAACAGATTGAATTTGGTGGAACCCAATTTGGATATGAATGCAGAAAAACTGGGGTTCAGCGCACCCCCCAAAATTGTGGAATATAACCCAATCAGGAAGGAAAATCAACAATGGAATGCGCAAGAAGATAATGTGGCCAATAAAAGCACACAAGTGCACCACAATGATAAATTGAAACCAAGCAAAGCAAGAGAGGAGCAAAAACAATGGCAATGAAAGGGGCAGAATACACCCCAACTCCTACTCATGGCTATGCCCTTTGCAGCAGAGGTGTATTGGAGAGTAATGTGAGCGAAGGAGTAGGGCCAGGGGCCCTGCTAACCGCTCCTGAGGCGCATTGGGCATCTCAGTAGAGATAGGGATGCTGAACATAGCGGGACTCAAGCCAAAACGTTCCAGGCCAAGAAGATGAGTCTCCTACAAAACCCATCTGTGGATATCTTGGTGGTGCAGGAAACCCACTGTCACAGGGAGAGGAAATACATGGGAAAAATGCTCCTCCCAACAATATCGTTTTGGTTGCAACACTGTGGGGTGATAGTACATGCGAACCAAAACTTTAAATTTATTAATAAAATTTTTTTTCCTGGATGACCGTGTACTTGCCATAACCTTCTCATGGCACAATAAAGTGCACACAATAGCCAGTGTGTATGCCCTGAATGGTGCACCTGACCAAAGAGAATTTCCAACAGCCCTAACACAACTAAATCTACCAGCAAGTACTTTCATCATTGGAGACATGAACTGCTGGATTAATCCAGATATGGACCAATGGCCATACACAAAGGAGATACCACAAGTGCAAGTGGAATACTGTGTACTAAAGGCTACCCTGGGACTATATAATCCATTACCAAAAAGGCTACCCCTTCTACAAAACATGACACGCCCACATGTACACAACGGTACACTTGTCTCTATGTCATGGATAGACCTGATACTCACACCAATAATTTTCTGTAAACAAATTCAAAAATTCAAAACCACTAAATCGAATTTTCTGATCATTGGCTAGTTTTGGTGTTTTACAAACTGGAAAATCAAGTACCCAAGCACCCAGATGGTGCAGAATACCCCAAAAAGTTTATCTGGCTCAGAGTTTCAATCCTGGATGGAGGAAATATCCTCAACCCAGGATTTTAAACACCTTTCTGCTTGGACCCACTAACCGCTTGGGAAAACTTCAATAAATCAACAACCCAACAAATCAAACATACATCGTCTAGAAGACACAGGGCAGCTTCATCCATTATCAAGCACACCTTGGCAGAATTTAACCACCTAGAAAACAACGTCCCATGCATAGGCTACAGCCCCAGATGGGGTCGCAAATGGACAGAGGTTTCTGCTTGGATAAACACCCTGATCCACAAACACCAACGCCGAGTTGGAGTTCAATATAAAGCAAAAAAACACAAAAGATATAGAAACTTGCTTGAGCTATTTTTCCGCCAATTTCACGCCTGGAAAAATATGATAGCTTGCACACAGGTCCACTGACCAGAAAAATCCATAGCAGAAACACCCAAAGAAGTTGTGACTGAAGTGCACAGGTTTTATGTGAAATTGTATAAATACAAACTGATTAAACCAGAAAAAATCGAAAAATTCCTTACAAGTGCACATATTGACACCGTGGCCCAAAATAACAATTTAATCTACTTAATATCGCGCAAGGAACTATGGGAAGTAGTACACAGTGCACCAAGAGGGAAATGCCCTGGACCTGATGGGATTCCCTATGAATTTTACATAAAATAATTTGCTAACATCTCTAACATTTTTCTTACTTCAATAATAAGTGTACTATGGAAACATGCCTCCTACCTGGAGGCAAAGAAGCCTACACTGTCATTTTGTTTAAGAAAGGAGACATACTAGACCTTTCCAACTGGCTCCCAATCTCCCTAACCAACACAGATACAACATTTTCAAAAAAATCATGGCCAAACGACTAGGAGAAATTGCAACTGATCTGTTATCCCCATCACAATATGGATTTGTTCCAAGAAAATCCATATGGGACAACATCCACACTGTTGTAAATGTCTGCCAGTCCAAAACCTCTGGAGCACTTGTCTTCTTGGACCAACAGAAGGCATACGACAGGGTGAACTGGACCTATCTTAGGGCCTGCCTTCAAAAATCAAACTCCTAAATAGATTCATAAACTGGGTGATGATGTTACAGAGTCTGCTACCATAGCTGTGCGGGAAGCAGGTTTTTTAACCAACCTGGTCATCCCACAGAGAGGACTCAAACAAGGAGACCCCTTAAGCCCTCTACTTTACAATTTTAGCTTGGACCCTCTAATCTGGAATACAAATACACTTCTCAAGAGAATCAATGTCAAGGGCCAACCACCAGTCAAAATGATGGCCTTCGCTGATGATTGTGTGGTGGGAATATCCAACAATCAGGACGCTTGCAGAATTGAGAAGATAATACAAGATTACTCAGCCATAAGCAACGCATCACTTAACACTGAGAAAACGGAAATCATACTCCTGGGAAAATATCAGACCCATTGGACGCCATCTACCCAGGGCCAACAAACTAATACAACATCAAGACTCCTCACCAGACATAGGAGGCGAAAATCAGCAATGACCCCACTGAAACTTCCCTTCACCACCAAGCCAACAGCTGGACCTGTCCTTCACTTGGGGGTATGGTTGTAAGCAGGAGGTTACACCAACTCCATGATGGAAAATCAACTTCTAGACAAAATAACAAAACGCATTGCCTCCTTACATGGACACCAAACAGGTTTAACAGGAAGGGTCACGGTAGCCAACTCTATGATTCTATCAATCATATGGTTCATGGCCCATGCAATCGCTTTCTCACCGTCCTTCTTCAACACAATTCACGCCCTATTACAAGGATGACTCTGGTCCAACCACAACCCCCCTGTATACCTCGAAACCCTATTTGGCTCTAGAAGAAATGGAGGTATGGGGCTTACTAATTATATAGAGCAAGCGACCCATATACTAGGATCCTGGATAGCTCAGGTGACTAGCCCAGATCTTCCAGATACACGTTGGGTCAGAACAGCAAGATATAACTTCACATGAGCACTCCAATTAAGAAACCCAGATCACCCAAACACATTAATCAAGTATCTGGCATCCCATCCTACAGCTGCAGGACCACACGGCACTCCTGCACATTTCAAATGAATACTCCTAGCCATGAGAAGAGCAACATGGCGGATCCACATAAGCAGCCAAACCAGTCACCGATGATGCCCAAGACTAACTCACAGACAGGAAATCAATGACCAAATAGTCACAGACAACATAATATGCAGAAATCCGAGTACCATAGCCAGGATAGATTACCTAGACCATATGGACATACCCTAAAACCTGGAGACTCAAAGAAGAGTATGGAGATACACACATCACCCTCTACTCCAAGCCAGGATAAGAGCACATGTATGGAAGTGCGTGAGGAGAGTATACCACACAGCAGAACGATCAAATGCCACTCACACCTCATGTACAATATGTGGTCAGTATGGAAGCTTAGCCCACCGTTTAGAACAATGCCCAACATCAGTGGCTGTATGGAAAGAGGCCATGCTCCTATTCCGCCAAGAAAATGGACAATCATTCAGCCTAGCAACGAACATGTTTACTATAAACATTGACTCTCCTATCCACCCATCCCTTGGGGGCATTAATAGTAGAAATGGCACTATAAATGATCCATATAATAGTATTGGAATCGTTCACAGGAGCAGCGCCTACAATCCAAGAAGCCATTTATCGCTTCCACAGCCATATACTGGAACATTTCCAAGCATGGCTGTTTGGACACATGACCCCTCATAACAGAAGGACAATCAACACATAGTTCCCCATATGGTTCCTAAAGGTCAATCCTTTCCTTCACACATGCTACATCCAAGAATAAGCCAGCATACCCCCTTCCCTACCGTCCTAAACTTGGTGATCCTGGAGACAACAAGAGTGGCCTTGAACCCTCTGGGATGTCTTTAATTTTCGAATTTCATTAGTTTCCCCACTATATCAGAAGTGCTTTTCCCCTGGTTGACCTTCCCCAAATAAACTATAGATCTTTGGCCAAAAAGTATCGAGTGTCATCAAATAGCCAAAGAGAATTGTCAATCTAAGGTAGGGGATATTTATCCTTCTTTGTAACTGCATTAAGATATCTGTATTCCATCATGACTCTATGGCCACCATTTTTTTCAGACTAATAAAAGGGGAGAAGCCCAGGGACAACAGTATGGAATAGTAAACCAAGAATTCAATAGTTGTTTAAGTTCAACCATCACCTGAGTTTCTCCAACCTTACTCTATGATAAGGTTAGACACAGAACGGGGCCGCATCGCCAGTCCTTACTTGATGTAAACACCATTCATCTTATTAAAATCGTATTTAGAAGTTTAAAAAGATAAAAATATTCATCTAATAATTTGTTTAATTCTTTACGCTGATCATTAGTTAATCCAGGACCAATATAAGGATTAGTATGACCAATGGTAGGAGGCTGCTCCAGTCCCATATTTCTTCATTATCCAACTTTTGGACCTCTTCTATTTTGTCAACAGACAATGGGCCAACAAAAGCAATTGGAGTAATCAGTAATATTCATGGGTGTATCCATTTAGTTTTCTAAAAGAGTTAAATAGAACCAGTATATGCAGGATCTCTTTTTCCTGGACAGGCCAAAACTTTTCTTACCAAAGGATTATGATGTCCCTGAATTTCTAATAACTACCCAAGCGGTATATTAACAAAAATTCAAGTGTTCACAATAATTTGAGATTTTTGTGGAAATAACACTGCCTTAGAAGATAGAGAGGAATATCTTTGTATCCATCTACTGATTTATGAGGCATTTAGACTCTAGACCTGCATAAATGATATTCTAATTGATTGATTTTATTATTCTCTTTCAAATAGACATGATCTAACTCAAATTTCATTTTTATCAAAAGGAGTTTCACTAATCTTTGGCACTCAATGTCCAAGGAGAGAGAAAAAACTTCATAATAACTGATAATAGCTACTTGATCCCTTAAAAATTGTGTACCAAGCAAGAGATCATAATTTGAATTATCCAAGACAATAGAAGAGGTTGTTAACAGTGATGTTCCAAATTGTATAAATAAGGATGAGTACTTTCTAATAGCTTGAGTACAGAGAGGACCAGCAGTCTCACACTTCATATAGTGATGTACATCTGGAGTCATCTTATTTCCTTTTATAAGTTCAATAGATATGACATTAACATGTGAGCTACTATCCACAATGTCAAGGACTGGAATCTTATGAACCTTTATTACTCAAGTCATTAAGTTACCAAATTGAGAGGGCAAAGTGAGAAATATAGGCATCTCATCAGCCAAGGAATAAGATAAAAATGAAACTCTATTATCGTTTTGAGTTTCAACCAACTCCTCTGATACTGACTAAATAACTTGTTCATCGTTATTAGATAAAACAGATATAGGTTGGGAATTAGTAGTATTGTCAACATGAAGAGCCTCACTCTTCATGTTGACTTTTTTCACCATATATGAGCGTCGTTTCCAACAATTCAGTCCTGATGATGGGTTCCATTAAAATAAGTACACCAGATCTCCTTTTTTGACTCTACTGCATGTACTCTGGGTCGATTGGAAGTGGTAGGACTTTTGTGAACCCATGTCAACGGAGGAATTTCAATAAGAGCTTCTTTAATATTCTAGATACAATTGAAATTAAATTTCAGGCCAATCATATGTATTAGACTTCAGTACATGGTTCTAAGCCTAGAATTACTCCTTTGATGGTTTCATCCATATTAATTCTCTTAATAGTCACCAAAGTTTAAGCATTGACATAGAAATTTAGTTAAAATTAGAAGTACATTCTCCCTTGTTCAACTGGATGCTCATGAAAGCCTTCTTCTGGTTTAAAAAGAGTTTAGTTACTTTCAAACTCTTGAATTAAATCAGATTGAACTTGACCCCAAGTTTGGCACTCCTAAAGGTAATGGGTCATTGTCTCTCTGGCAGCACTACTTAAACATGAATACATATGTTTGACCTTTTGATGGTTGGTTGCTTCTTCCATTGCACTCTCATAGGCATGCAAGAAAGAAGCTATGCTCTCCTGTACGAGGAAAGATTTTTCTTTGAAACTAGGTTATAAGAAGAAGTTACTGGAATTGATAAAGTATTAATGGCAGCAACCATGCTAGGGTCAGAAGATTCAATGTCAGTTTCAATCAGGCAGTCGATTAGATGATTTGTTTTTGAATAAACTCAAATTCTTCCTGAGTTTCACTCCAAATTTGATTTAAGGATGATGCTGAAGCTTTTTGAGTGAGCTGATCTTCAAAGTCTGAATTTCACTTTAATGGACACATAATTGAGCTTCACATTGGCTCACTCAGTAATCAAGGCGTTTACATTTGTGATCCAATCAGCCTAGATGTCCATAAACAGCTTTAGTAAAAGAATTAAATTTATCCATTTTAGCGGGAAAGGCACATCTATTAAGTTTAAGACCAAAGGGACTCCCATCAGGCGGACCTTGCATACAGTAGCCACATTTTTAATTGAGACTTCAAAGTAGCTATAACTTTGGATATATCTTCTCGCCATGAATCATCTTTAGATACAGAAATAGCCAGTCCTAGAGGTCCATCTTTGCTATACAAACCAGTAGAACCCTCAGGTCTCTGAGACCATGAGGCCCCTCCACAACAACTTGCTGAGTTAAATTATGACAACGTTGTTGCAAAGATCATAACAAGACTTTGATTTGATTAATCCTCTAATCCAACCAACATCATGTTATTAGAACTATCTATTTATTTGATCATTAATATAACCAGAGATCCCACTATCAAGTAAGGCATGTTGCATTTTTAGTACTAGTGGTTCCCAACCCAAAAGGGGGAGCTGCCACGCATCTTTATTCGAAAATGGGCCAAACAAAAGTATTATCATAATTTAAAAAATTCCTAATATAGCCCCTAGGTTATCAGCCTAGGAAGCCATATCATATGGCGAGGAGGCTTTGGGGAAACTTTTGTCCAGCGCCCACTTTAACTGGAAGACCATGGCGGACAGCATTGGGGTGGGAGCATCAGCGACATGGGGCATAAGGAGGTATAGTTGGGGGTTTTCTTTGTTAATGAGGCCGTAAGGCATGTTGCATTCAAGCTTCATTTATCAAACATTGGTTGCTTAGAATAGCGTTTCTATTGTCATGAACATAGGCGGAGGCATAATTGTAAAAGTTCACCACTGCTAAATATAATTTTTGAGACATTTATAACTTTCTGTTTAACTCATGATGATGTACTCCAAGGATTTAAAGAAGATGATGCAAAGAGGGGTGTACAAAATGGCGAAGATAACTATCTTTATCAGTTGTCAACTCATTAGCCAGTAATTGGTTTGTTTTATAAATAGACGCATTGTAGAAGGAAACATGGAAGCCCTGGAATTGAGAGAATGATCACCCTCATTATAAATTCCAAAAATAGTTGCTTTATTTTATTTTCAGCATTTTTAACCTGAACTCTATACTGATGCTGATTAACATTGGATAATTACTTCTAAAGTATCCTGGAATTCCAAGGCTTCAGGCATCATAGGAGTTACTTCATATCTAGACATAGCGACCCACTTGGTCACACTTCTGGCATGATCATGAGTATCATTTTGACTGTTGTTATTCTCCGTGGCATGATTTACACTTTCACTAGCAACAGCTCAGCCCTCTGTACTGATCACTTTTTTCTTGGGCCACGGGACTATACTCAACTGGCTTAGTTTATATCTTTCAAGGAAAAGGGAAAATAGTCAACTGGCTGAGGAATGAAAACTAAGAATGCTCAAAGCTTTTGGTCCTAAAGTAGGATATTTTTCAATAAGTAGGTACTGATGAATCTTTTAACAAATTCAAACAAAGAGATCATATGATAAAATAATAGATGTTTATTTTAGTTAAAATTCATATATTTATAAGAAAGCAGGTTTGTTGTTGTTGAGGTGGACTTCTAAAATCTCTTCGTACAAGATCTTTCATCAACTGCAGTTGAGATGCTATTTGAGAAAAGTTCCTAGAGGAGATTAGAGGTGGTCCATGTTCATCAGAAGCTTTCACTTCAGATATAATTAAATATTACAACGATTGAGGATCAGGTGTAGAAATGACTCCTTTACCAATTAATTTACACCAGATAAATCTTATCAGGGAGTAGAGTCAATTTCATCTCCATTATTATCCTGATGTCCAACAAAGGGCTTGTCAAACTCAATGTGGAACAAAATTGGTGCATGCTTTAAAGCATCTCTTAAAGAGTTGAAAGCCTGTCGTTGTGATTTTTCCCAGGGATCATGAAATTTCCTTATGAAGTAGATATAAAAGGGGCTCATCAAGTTTAGCAAAATAGGGAAGAATTGTCAGTAGTAACTAACCATCTCCAGGAAGACTTGCACATCCCTCAAGCTTTGTTGGCGAGACATATTTTGGTTGGCGTCAACTTTATTAGGTAATGGTAAAATACTTTTGCAATTAACCTTATGACTGGGAACTCCTTCTCAATCTTGAAAGAAACTGCATTTGGCCAGCTTCACCTTGATAGATGCAGCTCTCATTCAATAAAAAACCTCTCAAAGGTGCTTTAAGGGCTCATTGAAGGTTTTGGAGAATACCATGACATTGTCTAGGTAGACCAATACACAGGACATTTTCAGATCTCAGAGCATACCATCCATGGCCCGCGGGAAGGTCTCAGGGTCGTTACACAACCCCTGGGGCATGTGAGTATTTTTGAACAGGCCTTTGCTGGGGATGAGTGCATATTTCTCTCTGTCTTCTGGAGCCATCTCAATATGCCAGTATCCACTAGTAAGATCTATAGCTTAGAAGAACTGAGATCCAGCTAGGAGGTTTGGATAATCGTTATTTTAAGACAATGGGTAGCTGTATTTTTGCATGATCATATAAAACTTGATAGTCTATTACAACTCGATGGTTCCCTTACTCCTTACAGCTCAGCAGCAGTGGGAATCCCAAGGACTCTGAGAGGGCTTTAGGAGTCTGGCGTCCAGCAGTTGTTACAGTTCCTGAGTGACTTGAGCCTCTTTGATCTTGGACTTCTGATTGCCAAGCTCAGATGGGATGGTAATCTCCAGTACAACTTATGTGCTGAAGCCCTTTTATTAGCCCAAAGTCATCAAAGACTTTAAAAGATATCATTGTACTCCTTAATTAGTTAATTGTCCATTTGCTTTTGATCACTAGTTTAGGTGTCGCCAAACTTAACACCTACCTGCATGATGATTGTAGCATCTTTGTTGAATGGTTGACTGGATCTAAATCATCAGTTATTATAAACAAAAGATATCCTAAGTATATCCAAACTTGAATTTGTGGCCTAGCGATTTCACTTAATTATATTCACCTAGGATGACATGGGCTTGAAGGCTTTGTTGGTTAGGTTGAACTTAAATTTAAGCTTTGATTTAATGACTCAGGCACGTGGGCTTTGTTGGTCTATGTCAAAATTAGTTTTTAATGTCAGTCGAGTTTTTGACCAAATTAATTACTAATTAGTGATATGAATCGCCTTGGTATGTGCTGCCAATTACATGTGAAAGCGAATCAGTTCAACTATTTTGAAGATGCATAAGAAACGCCATCTCGAGAATACTAATGGTGTTTACTCTGACCCTGAGGCTGAGTATGATGCCCTAAGTTGAAGTATTTGTAGATGTTTTTTTAAACATTTTACATGGCCAAGTGCCATTAAAAAATGAGACGTCATGGGTAAGATGTGGCTAACATCAAACCCTATAAATAACCCTCAAGTTGATACTAATAAAATAGATTCAATTGCTGGATTAAGTTTATAGTTTAACTTGTAACCTTTTTTGTGTTTAGTCTTTTACTTTATACTAGTTGGTATTTACTTGGGATCAGTAAGATCAGGGCGGCGTGCCATTGTCCAAGTAAACTACAGGGTATACAATTTAAGTACTACCAAAAAGTTATATTTTAAACTCTAAATCACCATCTTGTCTATTGTCCTCACACAATAGATGCACGAAACTGCATTTCACAAACTAATGAAGAACCAGCCATCAGAACAAAGCCCAAAATTCAACAATGGCGCTCATGGCTGGGACTGCAGATGGTGACCAGTATCGATGGTTGAGCGCCCAAATTTTGCAGATGAAGGATTAATACACTGAAAAAATTAATTACTGGCAAACCCAATTTGAGGAACAACGGGTGAAAACTGAAGACTCTATTGATCGTCTTAATCTACAGATCAATAATCTCAATGATGATGTTAATGCTATAAATGAGTCAAACAATAATCTCCATGGAGAATTGAACCAGTGCAAGAAAGAAATGAAAGAAAAGGACCAAGTGATTTCCACCTTGCAACTACAAGCTATTAGCCTGAATTAGGAAATAGCGAAATTAAAATTAAAAACTCAAAATCATTTCAATTGGAAAGATGAAATCAACAAGAAAAGTTGAACTCTGGCCGATGGGCATTGTTAGTGTGCTACAACCCACTTGACTGAAAATTCTTCTGAATATTATGAGGATGAAGCTTCAGAAATAGCTACCAAAACGGACGCTGGGCCATGAAAACAACTGATTAGCAATATGATTGCTTTGGTCAACACTAACACCTCAAACTGGGATACAATGCCCCAACGCCCTAGTACGCCTGGTTCTGGTCAACAAAGGAGTAATCGTGATAACCCAGAATGGGGAAGCAATAATTTCAAACCAGAAAACCTGCTGGCCTTTGACAAAAATGGAAGTATTATCACCTTCATCAAACGCTTTGAAATGGCCATGCATGGGGCCAGCGACCATAACAAAAGCAGCCACCATGATTAACTGCTTAGATGAGTGGAGCATTGAGTTGATATGCCTCACATTAATGAAAATACAACATATGCCAAAGTCAAGGAGGTCGTGCTTCATGAATTTGGAGGTCCAGAACGGATGTTGACCAGAAAATCCAAGTTTATGAACATCAGCTTTAAGAAAGATGAAGCAATTAATGGATTTGTGGATCAATTGTATCATGAAGCTCAAGTTCTCTTAGGAGCGCAGGCTATGGTCAGTTTTGATGCCAAGATTGCACTAGAGCATGCAGTAGAACCTTACCCTAATCTATCAAACACTCTATTGCCTGCTTTCTTGCAAAACCTTGCAACATCTGAATTGGTTGACTATTTATGCAGATGCTCAAAGAATTATGGCCCTCCTAATACTGGTTACAGATCAGGATCCACTGCCTTTTCTGGAAAGTCCTTTGAAACCAATAAGAAGATTAATACCTCACGGCCAGTGAGTGAAATTACTTGCTTCAATTGCAATCATAAGGGTCACTATGCTTCCTGATGTCATCAGTGAAATGTCAAAATAGTCCTTCCCAATACTGTGCAGGAGGAGGGAAAAGAACAAGCAAAATAGATGAGGGACGCTCTATTGTGCCTAAAACACCAGTCCCACCTGATTGACAAGCAAACAATGGCCACACGGGGCCTTACTTAACAATGAAATTGATTCTATTTTAGTATCAAATGAAAAACCCTTGAATGTACATGCATTAACTCGCTCCCAGAGTAAGGTTGTCACACCTGAAGCCTCTGAAGAAGTCACTAACCCTATGTGCAACAAATACTTGAAAAATTTCAGCTGTTGGGAATAGGGGAATGACTAAGTTCAAGGAAAGAGATTTAGTAGTATATTGTGACACTCATAGCGCAGGCTGCGCACACAAGCTAGCCTCGCTTTGGAAGGGTCCATTTATTATATTGGAGAAATTGTCTGAAGATGTATATACCATTAAGGATCAAGGTGGCTGGGTTGTGAATTGGGTACATGCTAAGTTCCTTTGTCCATATCATAAAGAATAATCATAATACATCGATGAATTGGGTTGGGACCATCTAGTACTAAAAAAGAATAATCATAATAATAATAATAATAATAAAAATGATAAAAATAAAAAATATAAAAAATAAAAAGTAAAAAAAGAAAATATAATAATAATTGCAAGCCATAGAGTTTATTTCATAGATTTGATGCCTTGCTGGCATTAGAACTAGGTATCTCCTCTTTGGTAGGGGGAGGAGAGCATGAACAAACTGGAGAAGCCTGCAACAGAATTGAAGATGTACCAAACCCAAGAAAGCTTGGCACCAGGCACGCTGGCCCTGTCAGCTTAGGAAAGGCTATTGAGATAATGTTTGAACTTCAAGGAACGTGAAGAGTTAGACAGTGTGATGAAGGAAAAAGAGTATCCACCGCTTATATCCAGTCAAGGTGGGGGAAGTGTTGAATGGTTGACTGGATCTAAATCATCAGTTATTATAAACAAAAGATATTCTAAGTATATCCAAACTTGAATTTGTGGACTAGCAATTTCACTTAATTATATTTGACTATGATGACATGGGCTTGAGGGCTTTGTTGGTTAGGTAAACTTAAATTTAAGTTTTGATTTAATGACTCAGGCACGTGGGCTTTGTTGGTCTATGTCAAAATTAGTTTTAATGTTGGTCGAGTTTTTGACCAAATTAATTACTAATTAGTGATACGAATCACCTTGGTATGTGCTGCTGATTACATGTGAAAGTGAATTGGTTAAGCTATTTTGAAGATGCATATGAAACGCCATCTCAAGAATGATGATGGTGTTTACTCTGACCCTGAGGCTGAGTATGATGCCCCGAGTTGAAGTATTTGTAGACGTTCTTTCAAACATTTTACATGGCCAAGTGCCATAAAAAATGAGACGTCATGGGTAAGATGTGGTTAACATCAAACCCTATAAATAACCCTCAAGTTGATACTATTAAAATAGATTCAATTGCTGGATTAAGTTTATAGTTTAACTTGTAACCTTTTTTTGTGTTTAGTATTTTACTTTGTACTAGTTGGTATTTACTTGGGATCAGTAAGATCAGGGCGGCGTGCCATTGTCCAAGTAAACTACAGGGTATACAATTTAAGTACTACCAAAAAAGTTATATTTTAAACTCTAAATCACCATCCTGTCTATTGTTCTCACAATAGATGCACGAAACTGCATTTCACACCTGACAAAGAACCAGCCATCAGAACAAAGTCCAAAATTTAACACTCTTGAAGTCTTAGATCAGCTAATGATCCATAGGCGGAGACAAAGTTAGAATGATAAATCAATAAGGGTTGTAAATATGTAATTGGGTGGCTCTAAGTAATCGTTAAGGGCTGATCAGTAAGGGCTTCCATTAGTACAGTAATGGTCCCCTGATACGCGAGATCAAGTAAGTCAAGGCAGGTCAAGGGTTTCTCAAATCAATGGATTAGATTTTTCATAAATTTCAAAAAGATGCACAGGGGGTACAGATACCTGTTATTCTGTTTCCGCCATTATGTGCAATTTGAGGATATAACCATCTTATTGATGGGAAAAATGGACATTCCTTCTGTAGCATCCACCACATTGAAAGGAAGAGCAACCTTAGGGCTCATAACTCTTTATTCTATTATCTTCAGGGGCTTGGGATGTTCTGGCATGCAGCTATGAGGTTTCATTCTCCCCTTCTCCTTAAGCAAATATTTGACAATAAGTGGGACGCGGCATCCTAAGATGTAGAAATATAAGTCAATAAAGCTAATTTGTGCATCAAAATTGACCAGGGATTATGTCTCAATAAGCGGATCATAAGTATCATTGTGAAAGACTATGGCAGGGGCCAACACTACTAAGGACCCAAACCATATTGGCAAGGACAAGTAATCCCTGAGGGATCAAGTGCAGGTATTCCCAGAAGTCCCATATTCCAAATAATGATCCTAATCATTGGTGGCCTTAATTTGCTTCATGATTGGGATGAAGTGAAACACCATGGGAGCTAGTGTTGATAATGGCCATGACTTTCACCTTATGTACTACTACCTCCATTTGGGTGGCTTCTTATCCAAAAAGTGGTATGGAATAATTTTAATCCACAACAGCATAAAGAAGAATAATCTTTATTCCCGGTAAGCTGTCAGGAACATGAGGGAGTTGGGAGAAGACATGAAATCCATTGGGAGGAGAATTATGAAAAGATTGGTGAGGCGCAGGTTTATCAGCTTAGGGAGACTCACGCCCTAGGCTGACGCCTCTTTTTTTGCCTTGTATGATCTCTTCTTACAAAGTTAGTATCTAAAGGTTGTAAACGCTGCAGTAAGGACAGGAATTACGTTTGAATTCTAATTTGAGTTTTGTTCTACAACATGGATGCAAGGTCTTAATCCCTTGTTTTAAGAGGTGTGGCGATTCTCAGTATGAGTATTTCCATAATGGCCTCCTTATCATTGAGGATTGTTCGAACTGTTTCTTAATTGCTGTGAAATTGAGAGAAAGATTGTTTTGATAAGAGAAAACAGACAAAGCAGTGGAAATTGCATCATCCAATTTGACCTGGTTGCAAGAAATTAGGAGCTGGGTTTTGAAGTAGAAATGGGTAGCAAATTCATTATAAGTATAACGATCAAGATTATCTTGATTGTTGCATTTTGACTCAGGTTCAGATTTCTAAATCCTAAGTCAAATTGTTTTAAGAAAATTAATATTTGGTGTGATTTGGGCGCTGGGTTGTGCCTCATCCAAGTTATTAATTAGGCTCATATGAGCCTAATTAGTGGTTCAAAAGAGCCCCTGAAGGGCAACCATAAAAGGTTGTGCCCGCTAATTCCAAAGCTCACTTCAGAATTTTCTCCCCTGAGTTCCCTCCCTGAGAAGCGATGTTGAATCCACTCCTCAGACAGCTCTGTTAGGCGGTCCTTTTTTTAAGAATAAAATAAAAGTTGTGTTTGGGGTTGCTACCTCACTTACCTGTTTGCCTTTTCAATTCCATTTTTGAGGAGCTGCTTATAGTTGAGTTGAACCAACTACTATTCAATTTTACAGCCAACATTGAGTTGCCATATTTTGGTGCTGGCAGTGCACCAATTCTATTTGTTTTTACGGCGGTCAGAAACTGGGATATTTTTAACTGTTACATAATTCCAAAGTAAATGTGCTTGCTGAATGCCACCAATCCCCAGTTCATCTGACCTCGCTGGTTACTTAGGTACCAGTTGTTGAGTAACCACCACTGGTGAAACAGTGACTGATGGCCAACCTTGTACCTGAGGTGATCATCAGTTGGTTCTCTCAGTGGGGCCTCCCACTTACCATGGATTCAGTTGGAACTGAGGGGGCCTGTTCCAGCAGGGCTCCCTCACCAATGGACAGTCCGTCTTACAAGGGGACAGCCATCCAGCTGTTCTGGACCATGTGCCCTTCTCACGCTTCAGTTGGAGAAAGTGGCTTTCTGGTCAGGGTAGTAAGTATGTCGCCAACAGGAGTGTGGGAGGGGGGCGCACCACAGACAAGCGCTGGGAGTGTTTCCTCATGCCAGGTGGGCTGATTCTAGCAGCCCAGTCCTGACTCGCCTTGGTCATTTGTCTTTCCCAAAAGGGGCCCAGAATTTCTCCAGGCAAATTTTCCTGGTGATCAAGGTAACTCACCCCAGGAAGCCCTCATGTGGCGGAATCCACTGTGGGGCCCCCTCTTCTGGGGGGCCCTTCTCTAGCGGGGGGTAATGTAATGATCAAGATTATCTTGATCTTTGCATTTCAACTCATGGTCATCCTTCCCAATCCTGACTTAAATTGTTTAAAATAATTTTTTTGGTGTGGTTTGGGCGCTGGGTTGTGCCTCACCCAAAGTATCAATTAAATCATATGATCTCAATCAATGGTTTGGGCTAGGCTCATGAAGGGCAACCATAAAAGGTCACATCCGCTGATTCTAAATCCCACTTCAGAATTTTCTCCCCTGAGTTCCCTCCCTGAGAGCGATGTCATATCCACTCCTCAGACAACACTGTTTAGTGGTCCCTTTATCCAAAAATAAATTAAAGGTTGTGTTTGAGGTTGCTACCTCACTTAACTGTTCATCTTTTCAGTTCCAAGTTTGAGGAGTTTTGTGTAGTTGGGTCGTACCAACTATCTATTCAATTTTTCGCTAACATCAAATTGGTTTATTTTGGCGCAGTTGGTGCACCAATTCTATTTGCTTTTACAGCAGTTGAAAATTAAGATATTTTAAACTGTTACAATAAGATTTTTCTTTTTTCTGTTTATATTCATAAGAGCATGCTTGCAGTTGGATAAAAAATTACTCTCAAACTCCTTAATGAGGGCTTTAAATCTGCTCCCAAGAGGTGCATTATCTAAGTATAGCATCATGTTCCTGCAAGCACTACTTTCAAGGCAGCTTTTTTATGTTGCATCTTCTGGTCTGTGGCTAATTTCATAGCACCCTCATGGACAAAAAGGAAAGAACTGATGCTCTCTGTGCCTGAGACATACTTCTCCTTAGAGGTGGGCTTAAACGAGTTAACTGGCTCAGATAGGACATGAAGTTTGCTAAAGGCCTGCCATTTTTGGAAGGTTCAGTATCAAGAGAATCTGCTATGCGAAATTGGTCCATATTCTGCCAGAAAATGTGAAAAACATCTTGTACGTTATGCCCTAAGTTCTCCACTTGATCATTACTGGCTTTAGAGCTGAGAAGTTGTTTAATATGTTGATTCTCAGAAGCTTGGTCAACAAATTGTTGTAAAGTCACTTGATGCTAGGCTTTCATGTTCTAAAACTGTAAGGTAAGTCGTTTGATCTTGTCCCCATGGCGGCTTGACTAGCCTGCTGTCAGGCAGCCACATTAGAACAGGCTAGTTGTAGGGTATTAATCCTTTTATAAAGAGTAGTCAAGTTAGATTAGAGATAAGATAATTTTCGCTTTGAAATCCATCCACCTCTGAGCTACTCCCCATAGTTGTTGCTCCAAATTAACAATTCAAACTTCTTGGTCCTTGTATCAGAGGGTGTAAGGCTAGGACCTTCTAGGCCTCTAGGGTCTTCAGGCCCAGTTGGGCCGTGGGGCCCACTGGAGACAGTCATTTCTGTAATGATCTAAGCGTGGGCCAATTTGTTAATCTTGAAAATTCATCCTGTTAAGTTTTCAATCTGAGCTTCATAGATCTGCCATTGTTCAGATAATTAAGTTGAAAAGTCTTTACAATTGGTCAAATTGTGCGTTATTGGCATTGTAAAATTAGCAAACTGCTGGGAATCTCATAATGCAGGTATCCACTAATATTATATTCAAGCAGGATATGATTATTTTGTAGCTTAATAATCTCTCTTTGGTTGTCAAAGGTAGCATCACAGTTTTACTGAATAAAATATAACAGTCTCATATAGTTCAAAATGCTGAGAATTAATTTGATGGCTGAGGCTAAATTGTTCTAGAACTTCCATATGATGCAACCCTAACAGTTTTAATTGAAGATGAGCTGGGTGAAAAGGTATTCAGATATATGCCTCAGTTTGAGTAACTCTCTACTGCTGTGCTTGGAAGAATAGCCATATTTACGGATACATAAAATTAATATCTACCTGAGTAGAGAAAGTTCTATTTAAATGCTGACCAGTTTATATATAGTTTTTAGAAAGTAGGGATTTCACTGTTTGAGTAGTCTCAGCTGATTGTATTTTGTAGTTTGCTTCATTAAGTGGTGGAATATTGAAGTCCATGGGTAGATTGAATTGTAAAGTTCTCATGCTTAAGTAGGTGTATCTTGTCAGCTGGATGTGACCCATCTTGTCACACTCATTTTTTCCTCCTGTTGAGATATATTTTCTTTGTTGGGATAATCCATCTTTGTAAGGTACATCTTCACCTGATTGCCTCAGAAGGACATGGAAGAGAGCACCAGTTTTTGAAAATCTGATTGTAATTGTCTGTTTCTTTTTAAGGCTAAATAACTATGAGTCAGATTAGCTCCAGATTTTTTCCTAATTAGATATTTCTTTACTAGGAACTATGCACTTTGGCAGTAATTAAAGGCGCAACTGAGTAGTAAAAATGTGCTTACTTCAAATAAAAGATTCAATATTTATAGTTTTGAGGGGGTCACAGCATTGGTGTGGGTAATGACCCTCATGATTGGCAAGATCTTCCCAAAGTCTTGGAGGAGCTGAAGCCTTTGATAAAGGAGGAGAGTACCCTTTGTCACTCTGCTGGCAGGTTTTAGCATTACTTCAGCCCTTTGCTTCCTTTCAGTACAGGGGTCCAATCCAAGGTTTCATTGATCAGCATTTTCCGTGGTTCAGATGGAGTTCCAGGTAAAGTTCAATCCATGTACAAACTGACTTAATCTTGGCCTTTTCTTATAGGCTTACTTGTAATTTTTATACTTTTAGCCTTTAAATATCCTATAAAGTTAGTTCACTAACAATTTTTACATTTAGGTAAGCATGCCAATTTGTTTACTATTTCAAGCATTGATAAATGTTCATTCTTTTCATGTTTGCGCTATTTTTACCTTTCTGAGTGGGTGGAAATGATAAAAATAGTGCCTCTTTTGTTAAAAATTGTCTTTCTAACATAGTTATAACATTTTTAGCATGATATGCAGTCTAAATAAATTTTTTGACAAAGACTGTAGGAATTAAGCAAGTTATTTGCTCACTGGTGCTGGATCAGCCAGACTCCACAAAACACTTACACTTAAGAGAAATACTTTTTATAATAAAAGTAAAAAGTGAGGTTTTTAAATGTTTTTATTAGTTGCGGCCACATCAACAAGAAAGAACCCTCTTGATATATTACCACACAGTATTTAAAATTTATAAAGGGTCAAAGGGAATTCGATTTTAAGTTCAGAAGAGCTTAGTATGGTCTAAATTAGGAAAATGTAAATTTGACCTATTGAAGCTCAGAAAACTCACTTCAGTTTGGCTGAATGACTGATGGAGAGTTATTTCAGGCAAGATGAACCCATGGGGTAGCAAATTAATATATTTCAGCCAATCTCATTTGAGAAAATTATTGCACCTTGGGGGATCCCCGCCAAGCCTATAAAAGGGGGTGGACCCCGCTTAGGTGTTTGCTTGGCACTAGACATGGCCTGGAAAGCACCTCAGATGGACTCCTCAGATTCTGTCACATAGTCGGTACAATCTGAATGCTTGAATTAGTGTTATTTGCCCGTGGTTTATTAATAAAAGCGTTACCCCAATTTGTGGGGTTCCACTGAGATCTAACCAGGGTCCTTTGGCCAATACTGTCATTATTTTCGTCCAAATTTTCATTATTATTGATCAGACTTGTAATTGGCTGATTCTTACCCAAGACATTCTTTTGCCAAAGTCAGGACAGCAATTGTCTGACAAAGCCTACTAGTTATTAAACTTTATAATTATTATGACATGAGTCACTGGCGTTAAAAATTATAGTTATAAATAAACAAGATAGTAAATTGTAAACTAAAAACTATAAATGGTTTTTAAAATGGATATTTGGCTACAAAGGGAAATTACTGCTGATGAAAATGGATAAAGCACCAGCTCATGTATCAATAGTCATGTTAACATTTGAGGACTTGGAGATTAACCACAAGTTTAAGCATTTAACTTAATTCAGTATTTTTATCATTTTATTAATGTATCATTTTTACAAATATAAAGTTGATTTAGAATCACTATGTTGTGCAAAAATCTTTGTGATTATTACCATATAGGTGCCTATCCAGCAGTAGATCTTACAAATTTTTATGTTTTCCTTTGAAAAACAAAAATTATTAGAATGAAAATGAATATACTAGAGTGCTAAGCTATGGATTGTATCTTATTATCACATTTTTATATAAGTAGACCTTAGCGAGAGAAAGATGCTGGATTTGTAAAAAAATATTAATACCATTTGTGGAAAGGTTTTAGAATAAAAGATTGATTAATGTTTATAATATTTTGTTATGCATTTTAAGGAAAATATCAGATTTCTAGAGTTTACTGATAAAATTAATCACTGTGAAGTCCTTACGCAGTTTTGAAACTTCTACTTAAAATCAACAAACCATTATATCTTTTTAAGTGTAGGTTAGGTCAAAAAGCTATAGCAGGCTCTTTAATAGTGCCATCTAAAATCATCTATCTTGTTAGTCATTATATTTCTGTTTTATGAATTTATATGGCCTAAAAAACTATGTTTCTTGCCTTTATTCTCATAAGAATAATCAGTTAATACCTTTAAGTCCAAGTTATAAATAGACTATATCTACAAAATTCTACAAAAGTTTAATCCATTACCAGTTATTAATTTTGTACAATTAGGAAGGCTCTGTGTCAGGCAAACATCAAGTTAATTTTAGGCTGGCGTGCCAGTTCAACTGTTGAAGCACCCAAATGGCAAACCTGAATGACAGTGGCACTGCTGCTGGTATGAAAGTTATGGAACTAGGAAGAAATTCCGTCATTAAGTACCCATGAGCCATGATTGTATGTAGGCACCTAGCAAAATAAAAGGTGAATACAGCCATAAACCCTGAGGGTTGTTGGAATATGGGAAGAAAGGGCGGTTTGGTTTTCAACATAAAAACTGGAATTTGGGTAAAGGGTTTTATTGGAAAGATAAGTGAAGAAAATGGAAAAAAAATTATCTCAGTGCAATGCAACTGATTAAATAATGTTCAATTGGTAGTGGGTCAAAGCAGGGATTAAGTTCCTCAAATTCGACCTAACCCAGAGAATTTTCAGGGAGGGGGCATATAATTTTAATTGGAACTGACATCAAATGATTCAGTGGCAGGCTGAGTCGCTATCAGTTTGGCCACAAATGCCTGGGCCAAGGCTCATCTGCATTTTTGTCAGTTAGCATGATGGCATTTGGCCTGATGAGTAACGGGAATTCCCCAGGGCCACCCCATATCAGGCCAGTCCCAATTGGTAGGAAATAGGTTCAGGATGCCCAACCTGCCCATGCCCGGTCGCTGGGCCATTTGTTCAACCAAATGAGTTATGTCAGCCGCAACTCTCAATTTATTAGATAGAGGTTTCAAATTATCTGAAAATGACCCCAAAGGTTCTATCTGCTCATTGGGGATCATCCCTGACAATTTTGATGAGTGTTTGGCATCAGCGATCATACTGCTACCTGAGTCAAACCCATTGTTGATTCTGGCCAATAATTTGATACTTGTCCTTTTTTGACTATTAGGTTTCTGATCGTCAGGCTTCATTTCCATCAGTTTTGGACCTTCCATCTTTAATTTGGTGATCTTGACGCAGATTTCCTCAATTCAGCAGAAAAGTTTGGCAAATGTGAGTGCGGGTAATGGGGGAGAAATCCTTAGAGGGAGTGCTGTTACCCAGCGCTCATCTACCATGTGAGTAAGGTCGCCCTGGGTGACGAGGGGTACAGCCACCCTCTTAGGACCCTTCTTGTTTGGGAATGTAAAAATCGCCTGATCTATGCAAAGGGGACGTTCCCCTAGACTTACACTCTGGATGGTTTATATGTCCTACTGGTATAACAAGGACATGAATTCAAACGCCAGCAAAAAGATATTTATTATAGCTTCCAAGTTTTCTCCATTTAATCACTTAAAGCGCCACATTAAACTTGGAAGGTTTCTGACATAACGCAATAATAAAAAAGATGCTTTAAAATTTGCATAGATTACTTTTATTATTGGCAATACATCATCATATGTGGTTTATACAGGGTCTAAATTCACCAAAAAAATTTCAGTGTCAGGATTCTTCCTGGATTTGGTGAAAGCCTTGTCCAGGGTGAAAATCGATATTATCATAAAAAGGGCATAATTTGCAGATGGCCCAATAATTTGAGAATGGAGTTTGATTCAACCAGAATACCAAATTTGGGGCTTTTCCCAAATTATTCTGAATTTGGGGAAAATGTACATTTTCTATTCATTATCTAATCTCTATCCACTCTTTATCTATTCCCACATATCCTAGTATCAGGACTTTCCTACAGGTCCCATGACACTACCCTTACATATCCCTATTCCTATCCTTATACTTTGAAGCACTATAAATAGTGCTTGATTATTCTAAATAAAAAACTTCTTATCTGAACTCTTATTTTATTTTACTTAACTTTAATGGAAACTATCTCGTCCAAGGCTGCTAACTTTGAAGCCCTGCCTTCAGATGATCGTGCCACCAATGATTCCTCCCTGGTGGCCCAACAGTCAGTTTATATATTTCAGAAGTCACCACAAATGATTATAGCAATTCCTCATCTAGTGAAAGAATCAAGGAGAAGCAACCATTAAAGTCTTGAGATTAACAATTTGGTCAAATCTGGAGGACAATGTAGGATTGGAGAGCAACACCCTGGCAAATCTGGGATATGAAAATATATTGAAGAACTAGTATAAAATTGTAAAAATACTTCCAGTTGATCATGTGCATGAGTGCAATAGACCTAGAAGGATTTATGTTGATTGATATGGATAAAAAATAGCATATTAAGAGGATGAATAGAAAACAAATAATGACATATTAGTGAGGTCAGCAAATGAATACTTAAGATGCGCAGAAAGATCCTACAGATGATCTGATTACATCAAGCATATCATTAATATCATTCCAGGAAAGAAAGCAGCCATTTACAAAAGACTAATTTGTGAAACTAAGTACTTATAATTCTATCATTTTAAATTTATTACAGTATAGATATATAAAACCTTAAACGTTTGATACTTTAAACAGATTATTAATGCACATAATAAAAGTATCTGTTTATTAATTTTATATTAGTTTAAAAAAATAATTAGTACAAAATAAGAGCCAAGTATTTGAACATTAGGAATTGAAAAGGATGTTATATGGTATCTAATAGGTAAAGGAGGTTTGATCCCATAATTGCCAATTATAGGAAGATTAATTCCAACAGGTCTTCTGCTGCAAAATGGCTAAAAAGTGCCAAACCTGGGAAAAAAGTGGTGATTGGGGATATTGTTGTTAGTATAAGAGTGAAATGGAACCCAAACTATCACAGCCTAGTTATATTGAAAATTTGATAGGATTAAAATTTTAGAAAAATCTAAAACAGACTTGTCACAAATTTCAAATTTTCTACATCATGGCTGTGCTATTGTGCCAGGCCACTCATCATGAGGACTGCTGTCCCTTGCTGTTTCACCTTCCTTGGCGTACCTTTATACTACAGGTCTGAAGGGAACTGTTGGAATTTCATTTGACAACATTATCCATCCTATTGAAAGATTAATGAATTTGACAATTAGTTACAGTCATAAATCTTGGCAACGGTCACCAACTAGAGAGATTATCATCAAGAATCATTTTTTGATGATAATGAGTATTAATTTGATGAGGGAACAACACCCAAGAGTCAGGTTATTGCAGTAAACGCTTTAATATCTTGGTAGCAGTTGCCAACTAAAAATACTCTCATCAGGAATCATCCCTGACAATATTGAGTATAAATTCAATGAGGGAACAACACCCAATAATCAACTTATTGGGAATTGTTCAGAGAAAATGGAGGGGGAGTTGCTGGAAACTACCTATGCATTCTAACGCTGATGGTAAATGGTATGATCATCATTGGCCAACACAATTGGTTTCTGGTTCCTAAAGGCAATAAATTGGTTACTAAACAGTCAAGGATTATGCTACCTAGTAAATCAAGTCAAAGATACCTGATGAGATTTGTTGCCTAAAACTTGAGGGTCAAACCTTTATATGAGAGCAAATAACTCCCAGCAGACAGCTGAAAATTTGTGTGTCAATTTTTATTATACAAACCACAAATATTCCCTAATAAAACTAAATTCAAACTTGATAATAACTTAGTTGTTTTACAGTGGTTGTATAACATTACTCTTGGGATAATAGTGCAAGGATCAGGTATCCTTAGGTTGTTGTTATCAAGTCTCCACTTGGCTCTGCAAGAAGAGATTAGGGAAAGTGTTCCCTACCAGTACCAAAGTATCTTTAAGATGAAGAAGCACCTGTCTAGCGTTGGACATTTCACTCAACGTGGCTTTTGGGCAATCAACCATAATAATTGTTTTCATACTATTATTACCCCAGTTTATACATTATCAAACAATCAACGCAAGTGGTCAAGGATCTGTGCAGTGAAATCAGGGCGCAGAAGTGATCAACCATCTGGCCCAGATTTTAACAGCAACTTACCAACCCAGCAGACCAACAACATCACCTTGGCTAATTGAACCCTCTTAGGAGTGCACCGGTAGTCCTCAGCCCCCTTCTCAGGCAGCCTAACCCCATGCTACTTCTCCCTTGTCAGAATTATAACCATATGAAATCCTCCAATGATTTATCAATATTTGGGATGAAATGGCCAATCCCAGTTAAATGGCTCATTGACTGAATTTTGTGGTTAATTAAATGATTGCTTGGTAGTTGCTCCCCAATGTGGGTTGAGCTGAATCAGTATTCCGCCAAGTTGGGATGTTAGGATTGAGCGTGGCCAATCACTGGCCCAAATTAGGTTTATGGATCACCAGCGACTAGTAGCTGAGGATGATTAATTATATTAATTATTAAATGTTGGTGGAACTGACAATCCTGAGTCCAAGGTGGCCAAGGTTGTTTCTGGCACCTAATATATAATTGACTATCACCTGAGAAAGGTGATTCCCCAAATGATTGACTACAAAGAGTTGAAACGTTTCATCAGCAAGCAGCCAAGATATCCCAAGTTATCTAAGTGCCTGAAGATGTTTCTGGCGCATAACTAAAGTCAAACCTAAATTCGTTTATAATTTATAAATTGATATACATAGTGAATTCAAAAAGTTCTGGGACTAACGTTTTAAAGACACAACTTTACAAATAAATTAACTTTCTTTTATCATAATTTAACATACAACCTTTCTCTCTCTATACATATTTATATTGCTAAAACAATTGTTAAAAGGTATGCACATAGTTCCTATTTTGTATAACCATGTTTAAACCAGCTGTCACATTCTTCTGAATTGTCTCCACTTTATCAAAAGACTGAACCTTCAGTGCCACCTTCAGATTAGAGAACAGAAAGAAGTCAGACAGAGACAAATCTGGTGAATAGGGTGGATAACTATAATTTGAAGGTGACACTGAAGGTTCATCCTTTTTATAAAGTAGAGACAATTCAGAAGAATGTGACAGCTGGTTTAAACATGGTTATACAAAATTGGAACTATGTGCATACCTTTTAACAATTGTTTTAGCAATATAAATATGTCTAGAGAGGGAAAGGTTGTATGTTAAATTATGATAAAAGAAAGTTTATTTATTTGTAAAGTTGTGTCTTTAAAACGTTAGTCCCAGAACTTTTTGAATGCACTGTGTATATGTCTCACCAGCAACTGAAAGCTGAGGATGAGCAGAAATTGATATTTGTATATTGGAAATGATGGGGTGAGAGGGTTGACACCAGGGAAGAGAGAAGCGCAGTGGTAGGAAGAGAGAACGGTTGGCTGAAAGATCCAGTGATGAGCTGATAGGTTGGTGATGGGCGCAGTAGCCCAATCTACATATTATTACCTGGTGCTTCCTTTATAAATAAACATCTCCCTTTTCCTATTCTTACTTTTATTTTAAGTTTATGTATATCCTTATTGGTTGAGGTTCAGGCTGGGGGATACCTGAATGGTGCGGGTGGCACACCAAGGGGTCAGCTGGTGCTGCTGGCCCAATTGCCTAAGGCAATATGGCAAGGGTTGGCCAGTCTCCATACTGGTTAGCCTGCTGACCAGCAGAGCTACTGTCACCAGAAAAGAGATTTTCTGACATCCCTCATGGCCAATTATCAACCCCTCTTGGGCAGCACCAGCAATTACATCCCCCATCATGGGTAGCTCAGCTCCTGGCTGCCTAAAACTCTCATGGCTGACAGATTTCAGTTCCTCATTGTTGGTGTCTGGTTGGCCAAGTTCCCATGAGGCTTTCTTGCAGCGTTGAGGTATAGGAGTTAATAGTGCTGACCACTCCAGGTGCATTAACCCAGCCCCTACCTTGAAGATCTCCAGCCCCACCTTTAGCAGCCTAGTGGACTAATTACTAACAACTGATAAAAGATGGGCTCAAGGGAGATTTTTATTAAGAGGGAATTATAACAATTTATAACTAGTCATTCTCAGGGAATTGCTGCCCACCTATCAACACCCATCAGCACTCATCACCAGCAACCTACTCAATCATCTGCCTTCCACAGGCAATTGATCCCTCTTAAAGGATACACAAACACCAAGTATCATGTTGATCCATCCTCAGCATAAGTCACTGGTCAATCATATATAGATTCATATTGTAAACTATCATCAAATGTCCTCAGCCTTTTATTGCAGGTGATTCAGAACCCTAGATGGTGGAATAGTCATTGCTTGCTCAATTATTGTAACATTCAGCACTAAAGCTGGCAAAATGATTGTCCCTGGCATAAGTTGCCAGCTGATCCCTTGCCGGACAATCTCCTTCTTGACTTAAGAAAAAGAATGTTGGAGGTATGAGTGCCCCCAAATCTGCTACCATGATTGGCCCATCATCTGCCCAATCTTCAGATATTATTGTGGTTATCAACAATATGAGTACCCATGGCAAAAAGACCTTGGCAGATTCTTGGTGGCATCCTAACTATCGGAAAAATATGGTTTATAACCAAAATTGGCTTAAAAAGGTAATAACTAATAATAGGATTACTCCGACTTCTTGGCTAAATTTGGGGTGTTCATTACCACATAGTTTTGATCACCTCCGAGGTGAGAAGATATTACTCGATGATGATAAGGTGCAAATTAACCAATCATTACCACACAAGTCTGACCACCGCCGAGGTGAGAAGATTTTACTCTTTGATGATAGGGTGTAAATTAACCAATCATTACCACGCAAGTCTGACCATCACTGAGGTGAGAAGATTTTACTCACTGGTGATTGGATACAATTCATCAAATTGTTACTACATGGGTCAGTTTTGCCTCAAAATATTTATCTTTGATCTGATAGGCCAAAAGCCTATATTTCCTAATTTGGATGACTCAGCTTTATATACTTTTGCCTTGAATACCCATGGTCCCAAAATTTGAACTAAGTTAAATAAGAAATACTAGTATCAAGAAAAGGACCTTTTTTAGTTTGGCCCTGATAAAACAATAAAAAACATAAAGACTTTAACAAAGTGATATTTATTACTTTGATTTATAAAGTAAATTTCTCACTTTAACAAGGAATTTGTGGCATCTGTCGGTGGATCCCACAAACTGGTGCTCACTACAGGGGATCACCCTGAATACTTTGATAAGTATTAAAGTAATGGAGAGTGTCACCCGTTGAGTGCGAAATGGGGAAGGGACTGAAGATGATAATCGAATGGATAGCCCTACTGCTTTGATATTTGGAGAAGAAGAACAATTTGAACGCATATTAATACCTGAGTCTCGTCACATCACCTGACCAGCTACTGAAGCCGTGAGAGACCTTACTAATGGTATCCTTAACCCTGGTGACATTGCATCTAGTGAACAAGCGTCATTGGTAGAGGAACGCTACTTGTTTCTCTATGAGACTAGTGTCCTCCCAGAGACCTATGGTCAGCTTAAAAATTTGACCACCTACGTACGCAAGTTTGCTCACCCTGCCTTGGTCCATATGATGCATCCCTTAGCTGGCCATCATGAAGAGCTTCATCACCACCTAGATACCCATGCAGCTCTGAATTTAGCCTATGATAAGTTGTATCAACTGACCTCTGAACATCTTGGAGCAGTTAGATCTGGTGTGGAAGCTAATCGCAACTTCATCATACAGCTGCATGACTGACTTACTACTATGGACACTGGGATTGTAAAGTATGTCAAGGAGGCCATGAAGATATTCTGGAATGAACTGAATGCTTCCACCGCTAGCACCCGCTCGTTGTTGGAGGAGTTTGCTAATGAACTTGAAAAACATAATGGGCAAACGCACAGGGACCTTTCAGCCCCCAACTCCATCCCTCAAGAGGAATATGAACAGCGTGTGGCTGTGGTGGAGTGACAGTTAATTCAAGCCTTTTTGCATATTGATGAGCTGGAACGCCATCTGTTGCTTGAACCATTTAGCGCCATCACAACCCTTGCAGCTAAGGTTGTTCAGCTAGAAAAGGAGCTAGCTCTCAAAGCTTCGTTTAAAAATACCAAATATTTGGCACGTCGCCTGACTGAATGCAAAAATGAAGCAAAAGTGGTAAAAGCTTTGCTGGAAAGCCCTATGCTGTTGAAGGAAGTATTTAGTCAATTGATGCAGGTCAAGTGGAAGTATGAGCAGATCAAGGATGGAGTACAAGGCCCAAGTTCACACCCTCGTGATGATGAAGGGTGTAAACAAATGAAAGAAGAGTTGAAAAACCGCGTGGAAGCCGTGGAAACTGCGTAAATAAACCTAAGCTCGCTGGTGTCACAACTCCATTTTCAAGTCAATGCAATGGAGAGCCGAGTGGAAGATCTTGAAACTCATAAATTAGGGATCAAAGCTCGACTGAGACTATGTGAATCTGGGCCCTAGAAGCCCTCACCAAAATGGAAACCCAGCTCAAAGCCATGCAAGATCAGGTCAATCGCCTTTTGCATACCTTTGATCAGTTAAACTACTGCTCTGAAACCTCAGAAGCAGAAGCTCCAGCTATTCATACCCTTACCGGGGGTGATTCTAGTTCATTCAAACTGACGTTCAAAGACAAGTTTATCCCAGGAGAAGGCAGCATTGCTTCATTCCTATACGTCTATGAAGCAGTTATGGAAGGGACAATGGATCGTCAGAAGGCCAAACATATACTTTCCTGTTTGGGCCACATGGCACAGGAGGTGATGGTCCCACATATGGATGCTCTTAGCACCTGGTCCGAGGTTAAAGAGGCCCTCATAAACACGTTCAGTTCAAGACAGGCTTTAAGTATGAAAAAGCAAGCTTTTATTCATATGAGTATCCAAAAAGGAGAGTCAGTGGTCGCCTTTGCAGAACGATTTTATATAGATGCACAGATGTTGTTAACTTCAAAGATGTTGACTTTGGATGATGCTGTAGCCGCCGTTTTGACTGGAGTGGCTTCTTTACTCCGCTAGTGATGCACATCACTTCAGTTAAACGTTATTTCCATACCATTCAAGACATCAAGGAGGCGTTAATAGATGTTGCTGATTTTCATAAGCCCAAAGTTTCATGCGGAGCAGTATCTTGTCTTCACGTTTTAACCATTGAGGATTCAAAGCCTAAGCCTCAGGCCCTAGCTATTGAAGACAAGAAGGAGCCCCTTCAGATAATGGGCCCTTAAGAGCAAAACCCCAAAGCAAAACGTCCTGAACGCCCTCAGTGCAAATACTGCAACAAGTTTGGACACAAGGAGGCTGTGTGCTGGAAAAAGAAATTTGACGCCGAGGAACAGGAGCAGGGAAAAGTAATGTCAGCGTAGGGAAAGGCACACCTATTGCTGACAAATCTTATGTGCCTGACTCATTTAAACAACTTATGCCATTACCTCGCGTTACTAATACCCCTGGGGATGATTCTGAGGGGGGTACAGATGAATAAGGCTATTTTGTTGTAGGAGTACCTGCTGAAGTTGAAGTCCCCAATTGCTTGAATGCTGGAGGAGTAGATGAAGCCACCATACCTGAAGAGACATATCTCTGCCAAGTTCTAGGGGAGCCAGCCATTATCAGTACTACCAGCGATGTAGATGAGTTGTTGTCTCACCTTATTCGCCCTCTTCAGCATGGCCATACCATGCAGTCCATCCAGGAAAATTACCCTGAGACCGCATGCAAATTAACCTCCACTTTTCCATCTTAAGGAGGTCTTAGCTCTATTGCCCACTTTTGGGGGGATACTTACAAAGGTCAAAGTGGTTATCCAAAAAGTTTGGGTGATGGCTATCCTAGATACAGGCTCCCCGGTGAACATAATCTCCTCTAAGTTGATGAAAAAGATCAAACTTGCACCTGACTTGAAGTATAACCAAGACTTTGGAACCGCTGGTCCTAACAACACCCGCACACTGGGTGCTTACTCATCCCTTCCCATTCATATTGGGAAGCTTATTCTATCAGCCCCACAGTGGCTTTGGATAAGAACGCTTATGATATGCTTATAGGTACTCAGTTTATGATTGAATATGATGACATTATCAATATGAAGCAAGGGTTCTTGTTGTTGCTCAATTATGAAGTCCCCTTAGTTCTAGCCAATAAAGAACCCAGCAAGATAGAATACTCTTGCATGGTTGAGTACCTGCTTTCCACCTTACCTATACATTATACCAACCTTGTAAAAACGGTTACTAAAGAAGGCCAAGCTGCCAATGAGCTCCGAGCTCCTCTACCTTCTTACCAAGTGTCGGATAGGGTTTTATATTACCACAATTGCATAACTCCCCATAGTGGCAAACTTGGATCAATCTGGGAGGGGCCATTTACCATCATGTATAAGAGAGGAAATGAGTATTCTATAAAGTCTTGGCTACAGGAATTATCATAAAATGGGTACATGGCCACTTCCTATGACCCTACACCCCTCTTAACATTCTTGAGGGGGAAAAGTCAGACAATCTCCTTCTCAACTTAAGAAAAAGAATGTTGGAGGTATGAGTGCCCCCAAATCTGCTACCATGATTGGCCCATCACCTGCCCAATCTTCAAATAAAATTGTGGTTATCAACGATATGAGTACCCATGGCAAAAAGACCTGGGCAGATTCTTGGTGGAATCCTAACTATCAGAAAAATATGGTTTATAACCAAAATTGACTTAAAAAGGTAATAACTAATATTAGGATTACTCTGACTTCTTGGCCAAATTTGGGGTGTTTGTTACCACATGGGTTTGATCACCTCCGAGGTGAGAAGATATTACTTGACAATGATAGGGTACAAATTAACCAATCATTACTACATAAGTTTGATCACCTCTGAGGTGAGAAGATATTACTCGATGATGATAGGGTGTAAATTAACCAATCATTACCACACGAGTCTGACCACTGCTGAGGTGAGAAGATTTTACTCACAGGTGATTGGATACAATTCATCAAATTGTTACTACATGGGTCAGTTTTGCCTCAAAATATTTATCTTTGATCTGATAGGCCAAAAGCCTATATTTTCTAATTTGGATGACTCAGCTTTATATACTTTTGCCTTGAATACCCATGGTCCCAAAATTTGAACTAAGTTAAATAAGAAATACTAGTATCAAGAAAAGGACCTTTTTTGGTTTGGCCCTGCTAAAACAATAAAAGACATAAAAAACTTTAACAAAGTGATATTTATTACTTTGATTTAAAAAGTAAATTTCTCACTTTAACAAAGAATTTGTGGCATCCATTGGTGTATCCCACATCCCTAAATAGTATATGATTGAGTTATCCTTGGCATCAGCCACTATCAAATTTTTAAATTTAAATTTTATTTGAGGTGGGCCAACCTGGGGTGATACTACACCAATTAAGGGGAAATTGAATAAATGGGAAAGGAGGATAAAATCCAGAAAACCCCCATGTGCAGTGTATGATAGGCCAGGAACTCCATGGACCGCCTTTGCTATTTGCTATCTCAGTTTGGGGCATTGGTGCACAATGCCAACACAGTCATAATTATCCCCTACCCAAAGTTCCTGTACCAGAATCAAACTTGTAGAGGCAGTGGTAGAGGTCCCTATTCTACCACTGGGGTATCTCCCCTGCATCAGCCACTATCAACCCTGAACAATTTGAAATCAATTTTGCATCCCACCACTAAACCATGATCAAATAAACATCTAATTTATTTATTGGTACAAGTCACCAGTTCTTCTAAATCAATATACTTAATCTGTCAATTATCCTCAGCTTCTAGTCACTGGTAATCAACACACTAATTAATTATTGGAGATTATTACTGATACTTTCTCACTCTAGCAGGATCAAAAAATATCCTGAATCACCTAATGTAGAGCACAAATGGCACATTATTACTAAAATATCATCAAAATTTGGTAATTAATCTGCTGGCTCTGACTAATGTTGACCCTGATTTTGATAATTATGGGAGGGATCCATCTGTTTAATCTTCTGACAAGACTCTTCCTCTAAATTTACTAGCTCTACATTGCAACTATTATATAAATTCACCCAAAATTCTCCAAAATCTTGGTATTGTAGATCTTATTCTCCCCCACCTTTGGCTCAGTTTTATTTGTATCTTGCTTCAAACTCATTGTAGAAAACTATAAATAATTGCTTAAGGCGCAGCTTTTGCTTGTCCTTCAACCTTTTCCTGCTTGGCTTTTATTGCTGAAGAACTAACAGCAAAGGCCACCCATGATCCCTTCCCTTTACACCTACTGCTTCACCAGGTGGTGGGGTATATAAGGTACAGTGAACAACAGTGTTGATTATTGTATTCTTTAAGTGCTAGAAAATTGTTGTGATGTACCAGAATACTATCTATATATTCTTAATAAAAGAGTCAAAGCAACCTACTGTAAATTACAATTTCTATAAAAAGTTACTCTAACGTACTAAAACATATTTTTTACATAGCCACATCTCTTATCTCTCAGAAGATATCAAACCATAACAATCTATCCTAATAAACAAATAAATAAGCAATATCTAACAGTTGAAAATTTTTAAATGATAACAAAGCAAAGTAGCACAAGGATAAAAATAAATTGATAAATGATTTTAAAAAATTGTTTTCAGATAAAAAAGATAATGCATGCGAAGCCGTGGATAATAGCTAGTATCTAAACTTACGCTTCGATTTTTATTTCGCTTCGTACTGTCAACTTAAAGAAACTACAGGGTTTATCGGGCCAATTCGTATATTTTTCATTGATTTTCGCATCCATTACGGGCCATTTCATATATTTTTCATTGTTATTTTTTTGAAAATCAATGAAAAATATACGAATTGGCCCGTAATGGATGCGAAAATCAATGAAAAATATACGAATTGGCTCTGAAAAACCATGTATTAGAGAAAACCGTTTCTAGATAACAGCAGCCCTATCTTATCTAGGCTCATTTAGGGCAACTTAAAATTTTGATTGGTTTCCGATTTGATCTAAATTGAGCAAACTCCAACAAGTTTTTAGGGGTACTTCAGGAAGCTAAATTAGCCATAATAAAGGCTACCTTTTTTACTTTACTTTACCGGCGATATTAAAATTCAATCGAACTGGTCTACAACCCTCAGTAAATAATCCAATTGTAAGCTTTAGTGATCGAATTATACATAGTTTTATCAAGGTACTGCGTTGATATTAAAAATTGGTTGGTCTATACTCACCTGAGTTATTTTTAAGTAAGCTGTTTGAATTTAGTTAGGCAATTTTACTCTTCATCTGGTTAATCATCCTGCATTTGTTAAAGCTCACAACTTGATACCTTTATTTGTTGTTTGCCATAGATTCAAGTTTTAAAGTTTGGTAGTTCAACATTATCTTTAACCAACCAAACTTGGGAGTTTATGGCAATTCTAAACTGGGCCCTCTGGTTTTGGCAACCGGTTTTCTTTCTTGGTACCAGTTTTAAGGGCATTTGCACTGTTCCTTTTGGCTTAAAATACTTTATCGCTTTGTTTCTTTATTTGTACGTTAATGTAAAATTTTAATGTATTTGTGCGTGTCTTTGAGCTTACCCGATCCCTAAAATTATTTAAAATATCTCACTTTCATCACGCTTTGATTCGAAAATAATAGCGCCCTTTGCGGGTGGTTAATGTTTGGGTTAAGTGAGTTGATGGATATAGGCCATAATAGTGATCTTTGCCAAACTTGTGCGACTTTAGCGTTTTGTACTCGAGCACTTTTTAAGAGATGACTGGCTTGTCATAAAACGTTGTGCTTAAATCTTGTTTACGCCTAGCTCCAGAAATTTGGCTTAAAAGGGTAGATTTTTGATTGCTATTTTTATACGAATAAGTTTGGGATTGTTTTTGTTTCTGGCGCTTTTTTGTGAAAATTACATTTTAAAGTTTAATTTTTATAAGTATTTGATGTTTTACTATACCTTGTGAGTAGGTTGAATTTGACGCTAATAGTTACAGACTTTCCAAGATTTCGGTTAAGAAAATTTGTTCTGGGCTAGTTGGATCAGAACAAGATGGAGACCCAGGAAAGTACAGGTAAGGCTTGGGTTTTGGATCACGAGCTTAAACTTACAATGGTTAAGATCATAACGCGGAGCAGGTGGAAAAGGACTTTATGGAAGCTTCAATGGATGGTGACGAGAGCAGTGTAGTTTCTATCAGTGAAGACTCCGAGTCGGAAGCTCAAACGGCGACCGAGTTGGAGCTTGGAAAGTCTGAGGATGAGGCGGAGGAGGTTAATGATCATTTTAAACCCAAGACCACGCACGAGTTAGACGACGATCGGATTGAGTTGCACCTCGCTTCTCAGGTGCTCCCAGAGCGATTAAATGAAACCTCGCCCATCAAATTGCTGGGGCACGTTTACTGTGCGCCGACTCCGTACTCTTTGGTCATCAAATCCTGCAAAGCGGCTGAAACTACGCCACTGGATGCGGATTCGATTTTGACACTTGAAGACCGCTCAGTCGTTGGCAAGGTGTTTGAAACCTTTGGGCAAGTCACAAGTCCTTATTACCTCGTTCGCTTTCCAAACCCAGGAGCGGTTGCGGCAGCCAAAGCGCGCTGGGAAAAGAGGGTGGGAGATTCAAGCGTTCAAAACGCCGATGAGATTGAGCTTGAGGATGCGCAGCCGGAAGTAGCCGACGGGGGCCAAATCCAAGCTGACCCCCCATCTCGAACCCCTCAGGCCAGGTTCCCAATTGGCACGCCCATCTGGTACGGCGTGGAATTAGCCACCCTTGTTCCCGTGGCGGACCTCCGTATGCTCAAGGGCACCGATGCTTCTAACTACCATGATGAATCTGCCTCCGAGGTCGAGTCAGATGTTTCTGATTATGCGCAGGAGCCACCTCACCATAGCAAACCTCGCACGAGAGGTCCCCCTAGACGGAGGTTGATATATCAATCTAAAGATCCTTCTATGAAGTTTAAACCTCCTCAATCAGACAATGCTCAGAGCGCAAAAGGATCCTAGTATGAACTTTGAGCGTTTGCTTAAGTCCTATTCTGATTTGTTATGATGGAAGCTCCTAAATCTCAACAGATTCTCTCCCCGAGCCTCTCTATAGACTAAAGCTTAAGTTTCATTAATATTATGCCTCACAACAATGTTTCTTTTTATGCTTAGTAATTCTACCATATGCAAGATAAATCAATATAAACGAGCGCATAGCTAAGTTATTGATACAATAACTATATTGGGATGCCTGTTGGATTAGCAAACTCAATACAGCTAGCTATCTGAAGTAAATTGGCAAGGTTTAAAAAGCTTATATGTTAATCACACACCTGAATTTAATAATACATTTCTAATCTTACTATAGCTTAACCCGCTTCCTAGGGCCCAAAAGCCCTCATTTTAAAGCTAGGTGCTAATCGATCTACTGGCTGATATCATAAACTGAACATTTACATATCGACGTTAATAATAAACACTTACCATAAAAGTTTAAATCCATGCTGGTGATTCAGAAGCTCATCCCCTGAATTTAAGGGCTATGGTATTTGCCCTAGCTATGGTATCAATAGCAAGATATCCGATCCACTTTCTTCTAGAAATTTGTACCGAATATAATTTTCAATGTGACTGACTAATAGGACTGTAAAGGCGTAGCAATATCATCACTGGCAGCTAAGCGCGGGGATTAGATAGATGGCATTTTGTCAGGAACAAGGTTGCTACCAAATATCTCAAATGCAATAGGTTTGATGATAGATGTATGGAATATAGTGGCCTGTCAAATAGGAAAATAGACGACAGGAGAACGTTTTATTTAGAGTTTGTTATATAAAACGATATTAAGTTAAAAGTTATAAAAACATTGCCCCATATGGCTTGCCAATAGTATCATTATGATAATGTGACAAGTCTTTTTAGTTAATTTCTCTGCCCCTGTAAATTTACACCGGCGTCATTCCTGCACCTGGCTTAACCTTTGACGTAGTATGTTTATCCCGAAGGTGACCTGTTTTAAATAGATCGCTCTTAAAGAGTTGTTTTTTGAGAGGTATGAATATATAACAAAGATTATGGCTCTAAAAACGGTGTAAAGGATTATCGTAAACTGCTATATGCTTAAAATGACGTCTGTAAAAGTAGACCGTGTTTAAAACTTTTTATACTTTTTTGTTACAGATTCCGAATGAAGCATTAAGCCGCTCATGTATAATTTATATAAAACTGCGCTTAAAATAAAGATTGGTGGAAGATAAGGTAATGCAGGTAATTGGTTCAATTTCATAAGTTTAGATTTGTTTTTAATGATAACTGATAAAGCACGAATATAAATGCCAAGCATGGAGTACATACTAAAATTGTGGTTTAAAATTAATCTTTTCTAAGCTCAAATCTAGCAATATTTTTATATAGAGCAGATCCAGATCATCTGTTAAACCTGTTCTTGAAATTATGTCACATACTCTTTGCAGTTGCCTTGTGATGCCATGCACCCAGTATACTAAAAAAAGCTTCTAGAGCAGACATCTTTAGTTCTAAGGAATTTAAGTCGCTACTAGATAAGATCTGAATTATTTTTAAGGGGCAACAAAGTTATTGGGGGATCTAGTCCTGATATAGCATTAAAATCAATCTTTTATTAGGTTATACCTTGCTTTTAGCCACTTACCCCATCTTAGCTCAACTACCTCTTATGCCAGCTATGTGCCCTTTTAATGTTCAAAAATTGTAGTACTAGTTCTAGACTAGCAAATACTCATATCTATAGCCTACCAGGATGAGTTTTTTGAAAGTTGAACCATATCATATCATTACAGTATTGTATGTTACTTTGCATTATATAAAATAGTCAACAACTTCTGCTTTTAGGTAACTAATACTTTCATAGATAATGAAACAAGTTGCCATGTTAACAAAAATTGACTATGATATATTTAACTACAAAAACTTAACTAGATGGCACAATCTGACATTTCTATAGCTATCGCTCTAGTAAATGCTGCCATAGGTGCATCAAAACTAGGTGACCCAAGCAAAGTTGAGGGTTATTGTATCTAAGTCAAATTCTTTCATCAAACTATGAAGATATCTTATTATAAGAGAAGTTTGCCGTTTGGTATCCTTTGTAGGGCTTCCATTTTTGAGCTCAATGGAGCTATTCTCAATAAGCCCTTATATCAATACTTGAAGCCATCTAAAATTCATGACAGGTATATTTTTTTAGTACTAGATGGTCCCAACCTGAGGGTTCATGACAGGTATATTATTTATTTAAAAGGGTGCTAAGTCACCACTTATGTCCTGTCAGCTAGAGTCTCCATCCTAGGCAAGTACAGTGAAATGGAATTATTGAAGTCAGGACCAAAATGAGATATAGAAATAGTGTTTTATTTTTTTATAGTATAAAGGAGGGTTTAAGACATCATAATTACCAATATAAACCCCAAAAAGAGAAGGATAATAAAATTAATGGAGGGGGAAATCTGGAAGGGAGGCTCTTGGCCTGGCGATGCATTTTTAGATGGTATAATGCCTTTGTAGCATACTTTTGTTAAGGAAAATTATAAGTTGAATATACCTAGTCAGACTAGTACTAAAAATATACCTAGTCAGATGAGACCTAGTATCACTTAGTTTGATCATTGGGCAGATTCTTGATTCTTACCCTTTTGCAGTTTCATCTTAATTTACTGCCTTAAGTGCCACTTTGCATAACTGTCATTTGAGTTTCTAATAATCCTTCATTTTGATTAGGCAGGATTTTATATGAGGGTATCTTAGGCTTAAATTGATCTGACAGACTTTCCCTAGTACCAGCTTTGGCCTTACCAACTACCATTTTCTCAATGAGATTAATCTAGGTAGCTTCTTTAGTCCCCTTCTCAGGTCTAGATGTCAATTTAGTTGAGGGAATTGAATGGTTAATATTATTACCACATGTACAATATCCTGATATCTGACATCACCCCTGTTGATTATTCACCTGTGATGACCAATTCTTATCGAGATCAAAGTTTGACACCTTGGTCTAATAAGATTATAAAAAATCCATGAGATATACCCAATTCTCTTTTAGAACAATTATCAACTCTTTGGAGTTATCAGTCTCATCCTCCTGATGAGGCTAAGCTTTGAGGAGGTTAAGCATTCCAAAGGGCTGAGCCCATGATGCAAAGGTTATGTTCATCTAACAAAAATTGTATCAGATCAGCCAATCAGCTATATTGTCCTCTAACAGAAAAAATCTTACCTCATTTAAAATATGAAGATCCTTACAAAGATCTAATAAATTCTCTTATATTATCTCCAAATTTTAACTAATATAACATCATATATTTTTTCTTATGTAATTACCTTTTTTCAACTAATAATATTTTTTATTGTTATTCTGATTGGAATCCATTATTGCAACAAACCTAATAACTTTGGTGCATTAGTTCACCTCTCTAGAGCTATAAAAGCTAATAATTTTGTAGCCTTTGTAGCACCCAAATATCAAAATTTCACACAAAATTCCAATACTGGTGCTCTCTGCTAGGTCCGCTTCTGAGGCTGCCTAGTGAAAACATAATTTCACAACAATTCTAATACTTCTAGCAAAGAAAGTCCCTCTTCAGAGTAATCAATGAGTATCTTGCAATGGGTACATACCAATAGGCAGGATATTCCTTCTGCTACTATTAGCAATCTTCATTTCCAAGTTTCTATAAATTTAAACATTAAGGCCCCAACCAAACAGATTATCAATTTCAGTCTGCCAATGTATCAGAAACAGTTAAAGATCTAAAAAAGGGGCTATTCATCCACAAGCGCGTCCTAATTGAAAATGAGTATCTAAGGTTTCACCCAACATTATGGAACTATACAACTGAGCTGTCTTATAACATACTGAAGTTGGGTTGGCCAGAATGGAGCAGTATCTTAGGAAGTAAGTGCATCATGCCATTCATCAATACTTCAGATCTTGGGGCTACATCATCTGGAGATTCAACACCAGTCGACTATGGCTCAGCAGTTTCATTCTCAGCTATTCTCTTTCTCTAAAATTGCTTCTAACTTTGGTCATGATAATTGAGAAGCTATAGTTAACAATTAAAAGAAATCAATGAATTGCACAACCAGCTTGTTAGAATTGATAATGGAGTTGTGAGTCATTTAGGTCAGGAAGTATCTCAACAGGTTACTGAAGCGGCTGAAACTATCCACCATCAAATAATTACAATTTAAGAGGAGTTTACTATTCAACTAGAAAAGTTATAAACCAATTATGATGAATGCTTTGGTGAATTAGATGGGCTACTTCAACAACTTGTCTGAGGTGTTAATAGTATTGGTGAAGGTAGATCCAGTCCTACTGGCCCTCCTGGACCTCCAGGGCCACCCAAATGTCCCTCTATGACAATGGGGCCTACTGGTGAACGAGTTCTTCAAGGACCTGCGGTTCAACAGGGTCCCCCTGGGCCTGTAGGTCATGAAGGTCCTCAAGGGCCCTTGGGACCCCAGGTCCCCCAGCCCTACGTTTTGTTTCCTGAATCTGAAACTCTGAATGTAATGGTAACAAGAGTATCGCAAAATCAACCTTGGGCTCCGCTAGTGTGCCAGGCCAACCAGTATGAAGACTGGTGGCCCATTGCTATTTTGCCTTCATTGGCATACTGACCACTATAAGTCCTGCGTCCAACCCACCAACTAACCACCAACAGCTTCACCTTTAGCCCCAGGCATCCTCAGCGTGTGCCCTGGCAAGTCCTGCTCCCTTCCTGGGTGGCTCAGGCGCTTCTGCACTGCCCCACCCTTGTGACCCTTCACCAACTCATCTGGGAATGCCCCGGTGAGTCCATCCCCCTTATTGGGCGGCTATGGCACCTCCCGCGCTGCACCCTGCTAGGGTTGGCGGCATGTCAGCTCATCCGCTGGTAGCCAGCTGGCCAGGTTCCTTCTGGTTCCTCATAGTGAGGAGGTATGGGAGCTGGCAGCGCCAGCCACTTCAGGTGTGATCACCTGCGCCTTTGGGGATCTCCTATCCTATCTTCCACACTCTAGTGGCTCTTACTACTTCAATCAAATATGAAAAATAGGCAAATGAGAGATGTCTATTTAGAAGGAATGAACGGCTATTTATACTACTTTCAGGGCTACTGCGCCCAAGCGCTCTTTGGCCAATCATCTGCCAGAAATCCCATTGGCCTCTTGATCCTAAACTCTTTATCAGATCATAAACTTTCTTCATTTGTACTTCATAGTGATTTCCTCTTAGATCTGATTATCTGATCACCAAATTAATATTAGGCCAATCCATCCTCAGCATAAGTCGCTGGTCAATCATATATATAAACTCATAAATTAATAGGAATTTGAGTATCCTTGGCATGAGTCGCCGGTGCTCCAAATTGGACAATGGAACCATTTTGGACGGTTTGTAATGGATTCATCAGCTTTTCGCTGGAAACTCCCACAACGACCTTCAGATGGTATTTTGGCGGCGAATGCAGCTTCTGTCTAACCTAAACTTGAACCAAACATATAACATTAAATAGTATTGAACTAGGCGATTAGCTGGCAACTACACCCAACTAACTGAAACCCCTAATTTGAATACTATTGAAAGGATTCATCTGGTTAAAATCCCAACAAAGAGTGCAAGCTTTAGAAAGCCAAGTATGAGCCATAGCTCAGGGACGTTTTTTATCTTTGGAAGGCCACCCAACTGATCCAGATTATTTGCTAAACAATTAATGGATGGTATTGATAATGCTCATCATCTATTCTATACCAACCAATCAACTCAAGAAACTCAGTTTGCAATGGTATCCGTTACCATTGACCACTTAACAGCTAAGTATGGAGTAATTGAGAATAAGCAAGAAGAATTTCTTGTTGTGATTTCTAACTTAAATCAATTTTCCTCAATTGATCACTAAACTCAATGGGTCCAAAACTTACAGGATGATCTTAACAATTTATGTCAACAAGTTGACCAAATTCTTACTCAAGTCCATATCCACAAGTCTGAACCTTCCAAAGCTGAGCTGGTCCTGGTACTGAGAGTTCATATAAAGCAATGAACCTATCTCTTTCAAAACTATGCTTTAAAGATTAGTATGAGCCAGGTGAAGGTAGTATCCACTCTTTTTTATTTGTTTATGAGTGAGTGATGGATGGAGCGTTTTATAACAAAAAGTCTGCATATTACTTCTTATTTAAGTTGATTCACTAAAAAATCATGGCCGCTCACCTTAAGGTTTGCCAGATGTGGGTTCAAGTGAAAAATGCCCTTATTAAGGAAATTGGAAGTGAACAAATCCTGTCTAATAAAAAGAAGCCTTCATGAGCATCTAAGTTAAGCAAGGAGAGTCAATTCAATAATTTTACTAAGCAATTTTATCATGATGCCCATACTCTCACTACTTGTAATCATATTACTTTAGATGATGCCATTTTGGCTTTGATGAGTACGTTTGCTTCTTGTACTTAGTTGTTACTTCATTTGAAATCACTTAAAGGTAATTTCCAGTCTATTCTTGACATAAAAGAGGCGTTAATGGAGATCCCTAGTGGGGTGGTGAATCCATCACCTGCTCATAATCATCGCTCCTATGTCCATGCAGTGCCTCCTAAACCCAAACTTAAACCTAAGAAGGATCCTTGTGGATATTGTGACTAGTTGGCTTCATGGAACAGTAATGTTTGTATAAGAAAGCTGAAGAGTCAAAAAAAGAGAAGTCAGAATAAGCAAGAGGTTTCCTATGCTGACATACCTCCTGTTCCTCAGTCTCAAACTTCTGATACCTCTAAAGATTGTTATGTGATCTCTGCTCCTGGTGAACTTGATTCCTCTGATGATTTATTCAACAAAGATACTATCTATTCTTAAGTTTCTATTTCATCTTCTAATTCAATTGACCAATTAGTCCTTTTATATTTTTAATACCACATTTTGGTACTTATGTGACTCAAGTGGAGGTCGTGGTACACAAAGTGAAAGTTTTTGCCTCATTGACATGGGATCTCCCATAAATGTGATCTCATCCCAGCTTATGAATAAAATTAAGGTTGCGCCATCTTTAAGTCACTTTCAAGATTATGGAACTGCTGGTCCCTAATATACTTAATCCAATAGAGCTTATTCTTCTCTTCCAATAAACTTTTGAAATAAGTTATATCAGCCCCTGCAGTAGTATTGGACAATATCTAAGATGACTTGCTTTTTGGAACCAAATTTTTTCTGATTTTAATGAGATAATTAGTCATAAGGACAATTATCTTTCTTTAATTGGATACCAAGTACCTTTAATTCTAAAGGATGCCTCAAGTGATAAGTGTAACAATTGACAATTGTGCATGAATCTCATAAGGTTGGGAATTATGAGATTCATGTGCGTCAATAGTTGTATTTCCATTATTATGAGTAGGATTTTCCTATTTGGGTCAATAATAGAATAAATTAAATAAAAAATTAATTACTTGATTGGTTGTCCGTTCTGAGGTTCTGCTCTGATTCTCCATCGAGTTGCCTGGATGCCATCAATTTTGGAGGCTTTTGCGCCCCTCATTACCTCTAATTCATTTAGCCTTTTTAGGAAAAGTATATCAAAGCAAGGTCAGCCCATCGGACCTCACTTTGAAAATCTATTCTGACTTTGAGTCCATTCCCAATAAAGGCCGCTATTCTCTGGATCTGTTTATCTAATTTTATTTATTTAAGCAAGGATTGGGGGTGCAGATGGTGGTGCGATGAGGAGGAGATGAGAGGGGGTGGACGCGCCAGGATCCTCTTGAGAGTGGCCTTGCCCTGGTGAGAGGGGAAGGAGCCAGAGTGGCCCAAGGTGACAGAGGCCAGTTGACCGCACCTCAGCTGGGTAACCCTGAGGCAACAGAGGCCGTAGGGATGAACCTCAGCCTGGGGGCCCAAGGCAACAGAGGCCGGTGCACTGCACCTCAGCCTGGATGCCCAGCAAGGCCATCCATTTGGACAGGACCATACGGAGTTGGTATGGCCACATATGGGGGTGGTTGTTTTGGGCTGGTGGCGGGCTGGGCCTTGGGAGCCCCATCTGTTACATTAAGGGAAAACTTAAATGACGTGTTTGTCTATTAGAATATCCTAACTTCATCTCTCATCCTGAATATCATATATTGGGAACTAAGACTATTCTTCCGCCTCCATCAGTCTGTGCCTCTGAAGGAATGCCTTTATATTCTATCAAATCATATACAATTCCTCCTAAAGCTAAAGTTATAATTGATGCTGGAGTGCAAATATTTGTTCAGGCTGATCATGTATTAGAGATCTCAGGTAACCTTAACCCCTACCATCTGGAGGCCTTAACCTGTCCCAGTATTCTTGATCCTGCATATATGGAACTGTTCAAGTTTTATTAGCTAATCTTACCTATCAACCTATGAAATCGAATTGGAATAATCCTATTACTTATGTACGGCCTACTCTTGTAAATGAAATATTATCTGTCTCTGAATTTGGGGAGTTAAGTGATTTTGAATCTGGATGACCCCTCTATCATAGCTAGAGTCAAAGTTGAATATGGAGGTTGACTTACTACAGAACAACAACAAGCAGCCAAGGCTCTAGTTGAAAAGTATGCGGATATATTTACCAAAGGCTTCAGATATTTTGGGTTAATGAAATTATACAGCATCAGACAAAAACGGGGTATATTCCCCCTATCTAAGGCTGGCCTTATCAAAAGTCTAAAGTTAAGGAGGCTCAAGTTACAGTGGAATTAAAACAACTCCTTGAAGCTGGGATATTAACGCCTTGCCAAAGTTATGGGCTTCCCTTCTACTGCTTATCTGAAAAAGGATGGAGGTCATAGAGTAGTTATGGAAAATCATCGTCTTAATGCTGTTACTCAAAAATAATCATATCCATTATCTCGCATCAATGACTTGTTGAGATTACAGTCTGGATCACAGTTATTTTCGGCCATGGACCTTGCTAGTTTTTTCTGGCAAATTGAACTGGCTCCTGAAGATTGTCAAAATGCGCTTTAATTTTTAGTGAGGGGTTATTTGAACCTACTTGTATGCCGCAGGGGATTTGTAATGACCCTGCTACCTTTCAAAGGGCCATGGATGGTTATTTGGTGATTTGAAAATTACCTGCTTTTTAGATTACCTAGATGAGGTTACTGTTTTTTCTCATACTTTTAATGAGCATTTAGCCCATTTTTATAAGTATTTGGCTGAATGCGCCAAGCCTCTCTTAAGCTAAACCATCTAAGCGTGCTTTTTCAAAACCAAGATGGAATTCTTAGGTCATAAGGTTAATCACAATGGGATTTTACCCTTGTATAAAAAGATTTAATACATTATGGACATGCCTGTTCCTAAGAGCTTGCACAATATTTAAGTGTTTTCAGAGATAATTGGTTATTGCTGACAATTCATACCCCATTTTGCTAAAATTACGGAACCCTTAGTTTATTTTACTACATGAAGAAGTTCCATTCCATGGGAAGAATCACAACAGAAAGCTTTTGATCTTTTAAGTCAAGCTCTAATCAGTGCCACAATTTTAGCTCATCCTGATTTTTTAAAACCTCTTCTCTTATTTACAGATGCCAGTAATGTATCTATAGGGGCTACTCTGGATCAGCAGGACTCCATTCTAGTAGATCATTCTATCACCTTTTATAGTAAAACCCTTTCCAAAGCAGAACGCAATTATAGCGAAATCTGAGAGAGAGTGCCTCGCAGTCCTATCAGCCATCAAGCATTTTTGCCCTTACCTTTATGGCAAACATTTTACTACCATCACGAATCAAGCATCCCTAAAATGGTTACAATAAATGAAGGATCCTGATGGACGTTTAGCTAGATGGGCTCTAAAGCTTCATAATTATGATTTCTCAATTCAAAATCACACTGGAGCTATATACTAAAATGCTGATGCTCTCTTGATTACCTATACTGACTTAATTCACTGCTGAAGATGATCACATCTATAACCTAATTGGCAGACACAAACTATGTTATTGTGAATCTAAGGACGTTAAAGCAAGACTAAAATCTTTAGCCGAGGAAAACTAATTTAAAGGAGGTTCTCTTCATGAGAAGTTGGGATCTAAATTGCTACCTTTTATTTGGCCTTCTACTAGGACCAATACCATTATGGAGGCTCATCAAGCTGTGAGGCATGGAGCTGTTGCTACGACTTTACAGTGGTTGAAAAATTAATGTTATTTGGTTGATATGTTAAAAACTGTTCATGATGTGTTGGAGACATGTCTCACTTGCCAAAAACAATGTAGTGGAAATCTGATTTATCAACATAAAATTGTGGGACCTTCAGAACCTCCTTCTATTATGAGTACTATTGTAGTGGGTCCCCTTCCTACCGCTACTTATGGACATTGCTATATCATTCTAGCTTTTGCCTATTTTAAGATAGATTGAAGCTCTCTGTTTCCACTGTCACCGCTAAGTCTACTACGTCCTTCCTTCTTAAGCAATTTTTCACCTGACATAGTAGCCCAAAAGTACTATTATCTGATAATGGAACCAAGTTCATTTCACAGGTAGTATCTAAGATTACTAAATTGATGGGTACCTATAAGTCATTTACAGTTCTAGATAATTCTTCTACTAATGTAACAGTTTAATGAGCTAATGGTACCCTGGTATCCATTCTGCAAAAGATGGCTTCATCCAACCCTAGTAGATAAATCTATATTTACTTAGTGCAATGTAGCCTATAGGGTTAGCTATCATCATATAATTGGAATGTCTCCCTTTAAGGCTCTTTACGGTCAGGATCCTATTTTACCCTCAAGTGTACAACCTATACTTGATGCTGATACCCCTCAAACTAATGATTTAGCTATGAGGAGGCTAGCTGATGAAATTGTCAGAGTACAAGCCTTAGCTTTGAATTCTCTTGCTACTGAAACTTTAAAAGAAGGAATTAGGACCAATTCTACTTGACCTACTTTACCTGAATATCAAATAGGATACCTTGCACTTTTTTATCATCATAGACCTGGAGTATGAATTCACAAACTTGATGCCTTTTGGTCTGGACCCAATATTGTTATCTATCATTTGGGTATTTGATACTTCATGTAAGGTGCTGATTCTAGACTGTCATTAATAAAGTTCATAGTAGATTTCTTCATAAGTATGTGCCCCTAGGTAAGACCTTGAAGGGAGCATTGTTGGAAATCTAAATGGAATGAGTAATTATAATCAAGATTGAGGTTTAGAGTCTTGGTCTAATAAGATTATAAAAAATCCGTCAGCTATATCTGATTCTCTTTTAGACCAACAATCAACTCTTTGGAGTTATTAGCCTCATCCTTCTGAAGGTGCTAAGCCCTAAGAGGAGGTAAAGCATTTCAAAAGGGCTGAGCCCACAGTGCAAAGGTTGATTTCATCTAAAAAAATTGGATTAGATCGGCCAATCAGCCATATTGCTCTTACAGAAAAGATCTTACTTCGTTTGAAGCACAAAGATCTACTAAATTCTCTCCTATAAATGTTTCTAGATTCTAATTAATACAGCACCACATATTTTTCTTGCATAATTACTTTTTGGGTAAGTAAGTACGAATGTTGTTATTCCAGTTGGAATCCATTATTACAACGAAACTAATAATTTTATTCCTTAGTTCACCTCTCACTAGAGCCACAAAATTAATAATTTTGTAGCCTTTTATAGCACCTGAATATTAAAATTGCATAAGAAATTCCAATAACCCCTTCAAGAATATTAACAAGGGAGTACCAACTCAATGATCAGCTATGTGCATGTTATTAATCATACCAGGTTTAAAAAATTTAATTGAGTATTTATCCCACGTTTGTAGGTTATAGCATATGGCCCACCCCCTTTTGGCTCTTTTACCGCTCAAAGTCACTTTTGAGTGATTTTAAATTCAAGTTTTATTTATCCACAGCCATCTGCCCAAACCTATTATTTGATGTCCTTGGCTCCGTCGCCTGCCACCCCAGTGTGGGGCAGCAGTGCACCCCCACCTAGCGTTTTCCGCCCCGCGGGCAAGCGCGTTCAGATGGGCTCAAACAGCCCACCCACGGCTTCCAACCGTTTTGTCCCCCCACGGGACTTAGAGCTCCACCTGGCGCGCGTCCACCCTTCTTGCCCCCATCCTCTCGCCCTCCCTCGCTCTGCCATTTGCTATTGCCTCAGAGTGGACTATGGGCATTTGTTCCCATATGCTGATAAGGCAATTATTGACCTAGCCACTGTGGCCTTTGCGCCAGCTAGCTTTATAGACTTCCACCCTTTTAAGGGCTACTTTGATGTTGGGTTCCAATATGAGGAGGATGCTGAAGCGGCAGCACAAACTCTCTAATTTATAAAAAAACCCCATTCCCACAACCTGTACTCGCCTCCCTTCAGACACCACGCTGGTGGTATCCTTTGCAAATCTCCCATACCACCTTCCACCCCAGGTTTTGTATGACCAGTTGGTCGCGGGGCTCATGGCTTATGGCACTCAGCTTAACCTCATCTTTGCCATTCCATCTGGTGCGGAGCGCCTTGCTGCTCCTCGTGCAACAGACGCCATAATACCACACCACCCTACCATAGCCCAACAAATCCCACCCCACGTTAGTGTGGCTGCAGCATCTGATCATTTCTTTTGGGCTCAGGTCGATAATGGTAGGCAGATTTGTTCCCTCTGCTTTGGCCTTGACCATGCAAAAAAAGTGTGCCCTCAGGCCAAGTCCGCTGCTGCGGCTTCTGAGCCCTCCTCTGGAGGTTCAGTATGGGGCGCTTTGCTGCCCCCTCCCACCCTCCAATCTCGTTCAGTGGGCCCACATGGAAAATCAGCCCCCAAAACCTCCAGCCTCACTCTCCCACCTAAATCGACCCCAGCCAATCAGAGCAATGCTTGGACCACCATTGGCACCCAAGCAGCCGCCCATTCGCCCAATCCCACCCACCCAAATTTGAACGCCACTGAGAGAGAGAGAGAGAGAGAGAGAGAGAGAGAGAGAGAGAGAGAGAGAGAGAGAGAGAGAGAGAGAGAGAGAGAGAGAGAGAGAGAGAGAGAGAGAGAGAGAGAGAGAGAGAGAGAGAGAGAGAGAGAGAGAGAGAGAGAGAGAGAGAGAGAGAGAGAGAGAGAGAGAGAGAGAGATTCCAGTGAACTAAAATCCATGGGATCTATTGGCTGAGAATGACGAATCAGGTAATGTCCTCATTAGTAAGCATACAGGTCAAACTCTCTGCCAAGGCAATTATGGTCGTGCAGAATTTTTCCTTCCTGACTTCAATGAAACCCCTACCCCTCGCCATTTCGCTCCTCTGCCCAATACAGCCCCCTTCCAAAGTGACCACCAGCTCGCCTTAGCTGCGGCGGCCTCTCCTCAGTGCCCAAAACTACACACCGCGGTGGCCCAGTCAGTGGCTCAGCTCCAGCATGGCTTGCCCACCCTCTTCTTCCCCCCAACTTCCCTGAATCTCCCTGCAGTGACATCTCAAAACTATTCGATGATGCTGAAGTTGCTGTTATGAATGTCACAACGCTTGCTTCATTCAACCCCTCAGCCAAAATCACCCGCCACAGTATCTCCCTTTTCACCCAACTTCCTGAAGCCCGCAAAGAAGCTGAAGTTCTCCTCGCAGCTTTTGTTGAAACACTTTCCCATTATTATCTTGATGAGAAAGTGGAAAACTCTTACTACGCTGACCTATACCCCCACTATGCGAATGCCCCAACGCCCTGGCTCTCTGCTCTGATCTGGTACTGTAACCAACATCCCTTGATTGAGGCGGGTCTTTCTGAAAACCAACCCCCCGACCCCTCCTCACCCTCTGCCATGGTGGGTTAGCGGTTTCTGCTTCCCACCTGGTTAGTAGTTTTGTTTTGTCATTTTGAGTGTTGTGATTCAATACTGTCCGTCCCCTGGTTGGTGTACCTTGAATAAATTGAAAAAAGCATATGGCCCATCCCAGACGGAATCTAATTTTCCTCCTTGGAGAGCTATATAATCATGCTATTACAGGACTAAGTCTAAAACCTCAAAAGTGAGTAAAGGTTGGTGGGTCCTTGCTGCTTGATATACTTGCTAGTTGACCTTCTCTTATAACACTCTTAGCTATAATGTTATTGCCTCTTATTGAAGCTGTAGAATCTTATGGGAAATTATATTAGCGCTTTCTCAGGCTCTTTGATATTATACTGGTTTTTCATGAGCTTATAAAGCTAAAATCCAGTTTCTCTTCTATACGATACCTTGAAGGGTGACATCTCAATAATTCTTTGGAAACTTATCTGGTAGAAGATTAACGTACTTGGGAGATATTGGTATATTGTAATGGATCAGTAGTGGCCATCTAATTAGTATTAAACTAACGTTTCATTGCTTCCTTTATTCCCATTAGTTGATGGGTTGTAAGGCGTAGAGAATAAATGTTGATTTCCCATGCTTCTAGCTAAGATTTGCAGTATCTTAAAGTAAAGTTCTTCTGATTATCGCATAGCAGAACTTGATGGAAGCCATGCCTAGTAAATATCTTTAGTATAAAAATCCAGTGGTAGTCTTGGCGGTCTGCGTGGGAATGGCGATTTCTTTAGCCCACTTCATGAAATGATCATAACATAAAAGGATGTATCAATTACTTCCTGTGGATTCAGGTAATGGACTTACAACATCTAAAGTGATGGCATAAAAGGCTGTTGAGGGGTCATGGGCTGTTACTTGTACTTTATCTTATATGGCATCTGCTTTTTACAAGTTATAAAAGAATCTAAGACTTCCTCTCTAGAGTCCAGATTCCCTCCTAATAGTAAAAATCCTGGATCCATTAATGAGTTTACCTGGCTCCTCCATGCCCCAAGGTATGGTGGGCGTCCATTATCACTGGTACATATTCCAAAGATCACAAGTAAGGTAGCATTTCAATTCTGACTAACTTGTAAAGTAATCTATTGAGACCCTTTGTATTTTTGCGTGTTGCTTTAAGAACTTCTGAAAATGTTCATCTTCTTCCTTCCAAGAGTCTGGTTTCATGAGTAGATCATGTAAGCGTTCAGCTTTGTATCATCTAAATAAAGCGTGAGCAGTTGGATCAGTCCATCCATGTCATATGCCTTGTTTCAGATTGATGGATGATATTCATGTCATAGTGCTGAAGTCTGTGAGCCCAGCGGGATAGTCTTCCTTTCTTAATTTTCATGTTTTTACTCACTGTAAGATTCTGGTGGTTGACCCAATTTTTTTCCTTTGACAAACAACAAATAAGGCCCATTATCCTCCTAAAACTTAAGCTGGTACCTTAATTTTCAACTAAGGACAATCACTTGTATTAAGATTTGGGTCAAATAACACAACTTCAAATTAACACAATTATCCTCTTGACATCTTGGGCTGAATTCCTACAAAATTCAGGCTGACTATACATGCAACAAACTCAACAATTGGTCCCAATTAATTGGGAACAATATTGACCATTGCCTTAAAATCATCCAGGAATTGATCCTGAAAATAACCTCTATAAATCCATGAACAAATATAATAATAAGATTGGCATCATAACGTCATAGTCAATATCCCACCCTGTGGCGAATTTTTTATGTCAACCCTCAAAATCGGCACAATAGCACTTGCACATAATCCACCCAGATGGGAGTACCTAGTTCTACTGAGAGAATCCTGCCAACGTCCCAAATAGGGGTACATTGATTAAAAAAATCGATGTTAAATTTCTTAATAATTGTATTTAATCAGCTGCATGACAAAACTCAAATTGGACTGGTCTTAGAACAATATTGTACGTTTGTACTGCAATTTATACCCCTGAAGCCTTCCCAAATATGAGAGTATTTTGCCACCAATAGTCCTAGCAATAGGTCATAAGTGTATCAGTTCAAGGGCCAAACTGAGGTGAGAAATGATTATCTGCGGAAATTGCATGCTTGGTATGTGGCCAGGAGATGCGCTAGAGGTATAAATCCTAACACCTGGACTAATGAGAAATCATCCAATTATATCTTCTAATAAAGATATTTTCCATTAATTTTCTCTATCTGGTTTTTTATCTGAGTCTTATCTTGAAGTGTGTCAGCAATCTTTTAGGGCAGAAACCTCCATCGTGTATTGTTGCCTGCCTTGTTAAAAGTTCCCAAATTCAAAGGGAAAATTTACCAAAAAATGACCAGAAGAGTCGTATCATTTTAAAAAAAGCCTAGTGAGCTTTTATACGGTTGTGAGACCATAAGACACTAATAAAATTGAGGATCTTTTAGCCAAATTTTTTCACAAATATATGCGCAGGATTTATTTTATCAAGCAATTGATCCTCAGAATTTAACAACTGGTGCTCACTCAAAATTGGTTACACTCTCTGTAATGGATCCACACAACCAGTTACTGGCAGATTCGGCCACAAGAGACAGTGACAACAAGATACAAACTAGTGACAAGGAAAAATCTGATTATTTTAATACCAGCCGCCAAGGCTCAGATGCGGATGCCTTCTACTCCCTGGATCTTATCATAATGGGGGGAGCTCATGTAGATACAACAAGCCCAATTGATTTTACATCTGAAAGTATAAAAGCTATACTGGAAACTTCATATTAGGGTTTTAGGATTGATACCTTACAAATTTATTTCTCCATTGGCCTGTTCTATTACCTCAAGGATCAGGTGTTCAAAATGGAGATATAATGAAATACTGTGATGCAACCATGGAATCCCTTGCCAGACGTCTCCCAGACAGTCAAGCAACTAAAGAATTTCTGGTTAACTTTGTTCAACCCTCAATCAAGCATAACCAGCGAAACCTTGCTAGACAAAATCTGGAACTCACGGAAATCTACCATATACAAGGGGAGGAACAATCACCCCAAAATTCTCTACTAGAAAAATTAAATTCCAGTTTACAGAAGTCCAAAAAGCAAGTATGGATAATACAGGACTTGCCAATGAAGCTTATAAGAGATTAAACACCCTCAAGGAGCTACTAAACTAAGGAGTCCCAAAGATAGCCACAGAAGTTCTTGCTCACCATGGCCTATTACACAAATGGGTATAAAACATGAATATCAGCTGGCAAAATCCAGAAACTCATTCTGATTTCCCATTATCTCAGACAGAACGACTCACCACACAGGCCACTTTGGGCTGAAGAGACCAACTGGACTTAAATTCAAAGCATGGTAACTTTGAGATTTATTTTTGGAATGAGTTGGGTATTGTGAACAAAAACATTTAAGACCTTGCAGAATTACCAGCAGTCTCAAATAGGGATGAGAAGGATCTCAGATCAAAGATGTAGTTTTAAAAATTTGGACTGTTGTGTCAAAATTGCAGGCTGGAAATATGAAATTACTCAAGAAAATTGGGACCTCAGAATGCAATCATCAACTGCAAATTCCGAGTAGACAGTATGGCTGAAGCTATTAAAAGCATAACGTCCAATCAAGCTTTATTCAAAAAAACATGACAACCTTATAAAAGAAGTTAATCCCTCAAAAAGTGAAGCTGCCAATGCTCACCCAGCCTTAACAATAGAGAGATTGAAAAAGCTCTTCCCATTAGGATAAAAAACAATTGAAAAAACAATTAAGACCAAATTCAAGTATCAGAATCCAGCAGTTTGGAGCAATATCATGAATTCAATTATCAGAAATTGACACTGATGCAGAAACTATTGTTTCGAACTTCCATTCTATGCCTAAAGTTCTAGCATCAATCCTGACTCCAGATAATCCCCAACGGAAAAGAGGGCTGATTCTAAGTGTTGATACATTAAGGCGATCAAGTACTAGAATAAGTGCAACATCTATGCCTGAAACAGAATGAGATGACTTTAAACCATTAAACTTGCCAAAATTTGATAGGGATGGGAACGTCCTCTTTTTTCAAGCTATTTGAAAAAGCAATGCAGTGAGCATCAGACCATGAAAAAGGATAAGCACTAATCAACTCACTTGATGCCCATAGCTGTGACAATGTAATTCCCCATTTGGGTGACGATTGGTCCTATATGGAACCAAAATTGCGGTGTTAAAACAATTTGGAGGGTATGAAAAATTAGAGGCTCAAAAAGAAATCTTCTTAGTATAGAATTCAAGCAGAATGAGACTATTAAGGATTTTTCTGACAGATTTTTCCATAAAGCACAAGCCTTGATCAGGTGCAATACAATAGATAAGTTTAATGCTAAGCTTGCAATAGAACATGCAGTCATTCCCTCTGTGACTTGCACCATGTCGTGATACCTGCATATAATAGAGAAATGGAAACTCAAGAGCTTACCAGTTACTTAAGAAGCTGTGCCCGAAGTTTTGATACTCCTAATCGTCCCAAGGACCAGCAAAAATTCCACTTTTTTGGGCCCAAAAAGCAACACTATGTCTGACCAAGGGAAAATTCCTTTTACTAAAAACCAAAAATTTGAGCAAAAACAGCTGCCAGTGCCAATTACATGCCACAACCGTGGTTGGGAAGGGGCATTTTGCTAGCCAATGATACAGAAGTTCAAAAAAGCCTGGGGTCAACGTTGCTCTAGAAATCAACGATGACAACAAGGCGATAAAAGAGCAGGTAAAGTAAAGGCAAAATTATCTAATTCCACCAATGATTACCAAACCATTCCACCTGACCCTGGCCATTCTTTAGGGCTGAAGATGTTGCCAAAGATAACCCCCATCATATTGTGGCTAATGATGTCATGATGTTCACTAATATGGATACAGCAAAAGCAGCTAAACCCTTGAAAACTAACAAAGAATCTTGATCAGAGGTGTCAAAATCTTACGCAAAACAGATTATTGATCAGGGGTTGGACCTCCAACATGGATGTTCAACTGACCTACCTTCGCTTAACAACATACAAGTAGCCATTCCCATGAAGACCTAGGCAGATAACTTCCCATATATCTGCTCAAGTTTGTAATCACATCTGGAATTAGGCAGCAATCGCAACTTCACACAAAAAATACCTCTGAAAGCTACTCTAAATGTACCTATGTGGACAAGCATTAAACAAGGTGTGAGTTCAGGCCATTGTCAATAGCGGTTTCCCTATCAATATAGTCAGCCAAAATTTGTAAAAAGTTGAAAATTGCGCCCCATGTTGCCACTGTCAGGAATATGGTACAGCTGGTGCGCATACAACTAAATCACTGGGCACATACAGTACCTTAACTCTCAGATTTGGATCTATTGTAGTCATGGCACCTGACATAGTGTTGCCAAATATTAACTATGATATCCTAATTGAGACTGACTTCCAGGGAGTTATAAAGATGTTACCAAACATAAGAACAATACTCTCATCATTATCAGCAAAACTATCCTACATTACTATATTGAAAGAATAAGGAAGTTGAGAAAAGAAGTCCAACCTATTCATAGATCTGTCCTACAAAGATGAAGTAACCCTAACTGAGTATATCAAAGTGCGATCAAAGATAAAAATGCTATCCATTCAGATCAATGAGTTAAAGGGGATCTCATTTTGGTCAAATCAGCACATTATTATATCATCAAAGTTCAAGTAAACGTCCCAAATGGACTGACAATTATTATCCTGGAAGGATTTTATGGTGAATTATATCAGTCATGGTCATAATTTTGATTTGAGCCAAACGTCGCCCCTGGTATCATCATTCCTGGCCATGGAAGTTATCACATCTTGTGTGCAAACCTGAAATTCTCAGCCCATCTCTATCAAGCGACATCAAACAACCACTTTTCTGCATCTGTTCCCTACCACGAAAATTAACTCATTCCATGAGTTTGGAATTTTTATTGAATTAGTTCTTAATTATAAGAACCTAATCAGAATCAATAAAGTTTTCCCTTTGGCCGATTTAAGAAACCTGACCAATTGTGAGAAAGGCCAAGTTTATGAGTTATTTTCTAAATATTGGGATATTTGCACAAGATGATTTTGACTTGGGATGTGCTTGGGGTGTCATCTACAAAATTAATACCAAAGATCATAAACCAATTTAATTATGACCAATTAGACACTCAAAATTGTCAGAAGAAGCTGTATCCAAGGAGATTTGAGAACTCCTTTATTGAGACATGTTAGTGCCTTCAAAAAAGTCCTTGAGCGGCACCAATTTAATAGTGAAGAAAAAGGATGGAAGCAACCAAGTAGTTATTAATTACTGGAAGTTAAACAACATCCTGAAAAAGGACTTGTACCCTCTGCCACAAATTGACGATGCCCTGGGACAGGCTAGGGGGAGCAAAGTTCTTCTTGGCGATTGATCTTATCAGTGAGTACTGGCAAATAGATCTTCCCAAAGACAAGTACAAGAAATGTTTGGATAATAACCCAAAGAGGTCCTCATCCAAGCTGACAAGAATGCCTCAAGGGCAAAATATGGCCAAATTCAAAATTTTGATTTTGTTGAAAAACGACGATTTTGTAGCTCATATCAGATTCCAATAACCTGGAATCTTTGAAGCGACCCCTATAAATTAAGTCCCAAGATGAGAAAGGCTTTGCTTTTCTCAGATACAAACATCTTAATAAATTTTAGGATTTTGGGCGCATTTTCTGTATTTGGGTTTTTCAAAAAAAAATACAACTCTTCAAAGTTCTGCAATGGCTGTGATAGATTTTCCCGCTCTGGTTTGCCCCTACTGTTGTACTTGAGTCCTCCACCTATTCCGCCGGCTCCGCCTCCTCCTATTTTGCTGCCATTTGCTCTGATTTTTCGCCACCCTTCCCAAGCTCCGGGCCTCATGTCCCTGATTTGTGACCGTTTGGTGTGCGTTTTGCTTTAAGAATCTATTTGAAAACACAATACTGACCGTTTAGGATGTCTCTTCATTTTGTTGGTCCTTGGCCTTGTGTGCCACATTTGGCCTGTGTTTTTCCCTCCAGCGACCTCCTGCGCTCAAAGTTTCCCTGACAACTTTGGTCAGTTCATCATTGTATTTTTCACTAAACACTGTCATACATAACGTCACTGAGATCTACCATAATGGCAATGGTTTGCAATCTTGACAATCAGCATTATGAATTGTTTTGCTCCAGGTTGGTGGAAAATATAAAAGTCAAAAGCCTTCAGTTTGAGAGCTCATCTGTATAGACACCCATCAGGCTCCTTAAAGTTCTGTAAGCGTAAAGAAGCATGATCCATTATGACCATAAACTGCTCCATGAAAATAAACCCTAAATGCTTATAATCATATATTGCCATTAAGCACTCCCCACCCAGTCATGGTGCAATTACGTTTTGGCAATTTAGGCTTCAACTGCAGTAAGCCGCTGAATGCTCCTCCCCTTTGTCATCTTTTTGGGATAGAACTCCCCAACGGCGAAAAGTGACACATCTGTCTGGACATTAAAGTCCTTCTTTAGAAATTAGGGTAGCATACAACACTGGTGCATTGATTAACGCCTTCTGGTATTGAAGTAGCATTGTCAGCATTTTATCTATATAAACGTGGCACCTATGTAATAACTCAAACAGCAGACCTCAGCGCTGAAGTTGAGTATAAAACGGTGGTAGTAGCTGACCATCCCCAAGAAATACTTGTATATCATGCTTACCCAGCGGTAGTCATTTCCTGGATAGCCTCCACCTTGGCTGATTAGGGCCTCAGCCCTGTGCATCTATAAATTAAAGTTACTCAAGCTGATCCTTGAAAAAATGGCATTTTCAGGGCTTGATCTTAGTGTTGGCCTCAGCAATTGACAGGAATACCTTCTCCAAATGAGTAAGGTGTAAAATGTTTGGAGAAGATACTCTGACATTGTCAAGGTATACAAGTGCCTGACAGCTTCAAGTTTCCAAGGATAATGTCCTTTGCCTGTGGAATGTAGCCAGGGCATTACACAGCCTTCAGCATATGGGTTGGTTGAAAAAGCCCTTTGGACGTGATAATGGCAAATTTCTCCTGTTCTAGTAGGTAACACAATTTGCTAATAGTCAGATATCAAATCTGTCATCAAGAAGTAACAAGTTCCTCCCCAATTGATCCAATGCATTTATCAATTTGTGGCAAGAATTATGGTCCTTTTTCTGTGTTGTTGAGCTTGTGGTAGTCTATCACTACTTGGTTAGTACCGCTATTCTTTTGACAATTAGGATGGGTGAAGTCCAAGGACCTTTGATGGTTTGGTACATTCCTTGCTCACAAGCTTATTAATTTCCTCAGTATTTAACTTCTTCCACTGTTCTAGATCAGTGGATCAGCTGAGACCTAATGGGGTATGATTACCTGTGTTCAGTTGATGTACATTCCCCACATGCACCTTAGGTTGTGGTCATCAATAGTAAAGATCTCCTTATATTTTTAAGATAGTGATATCCTGATCTTTCTTGTTTTCCAATAACCCCATTAAGTTTTTGCATGGAACCTACCATTATGCTGAGCTGAGGTTTGACGAAGACAGCCAAATTCATCTAGTGACCCAAACTCATGAACCCAAAGGACCTCCTCAACTGGGTCAAATGTAAGTATGCCACTATTTGGCTCTGGCAGATTCATGTTGGTTTGTTTAAGGATTCGCTAAAGAGACCTTGATCTCCACATTTCCAAGTATAAATACCTGTATCTACGTAGTGTCTCAAGCTGTGATTGCCTGATAGAAGACTGACCTCCCCATAAATTCCAGCAAAGACACTTCTAATTCTAATTTGGCGTTTATTATTACTTGGTGTCTGGATGGGATGGATATAGGGTCAACAGCTCTTATTGGCAGCTCTTGATATTTGTATATCTTCTGAGGAAGGGCCCAGGTCTTGCTCTTAAGTCAATGGTAGCAAACCAGAATTACCTTGTCACTATAGGCAAAGTTGATATGTCCCAGGTGCACCAAGTCCTTAGGCACTCCGCTGGAGATAAAATAAATTGGAATCTGTTGCCCCAAAATTTCGAAGGTCTCCTCCATCATATCGATGAAAGCACCATAGTGTTGCATAAATATTGTTCCAATCAACAATACATAATTGTTTTTTGGTAACACTAATGCCAGATCTACAACAACAATTGATCCAAACTGCAAAGGGGAGCGCACTGTAATCTCCCTCAGAGACCGTGTTTCCTGATCCAGCAGTCCCATACGTCATTTAATGCTCCACATTAGGTTTAAATGTCAACTTTGCCACAAACTTAGTGGAAACTATGTTAACTGGAGCGCCCATATCTATTATAGCGCGAATTCAGGTTTTGCTAAAACAATGTCACAGTAGGTACACTCCAAGTAAGATGAATGTTGACTGTTTACTGCATGGACATTCAAAGGATCATTTTTTCCCAAGAAGCTCATAATACCCACACCAACTTTAGGGTACCCTTTAACAATAGCGTCCACTGGGAGGGTGACGTCTACTCCTCTCAGGGAAAGCGCATCTGCAGATGGTTCCAGTTGATCTGAAAAACTTTGTTTAAACATTTGACATTCGTAAGGCTTTGAGGGTTCCATAGTTCCTTCATCTGCTGTGTTCTTGTCTTGTGCTTGTGTCAGTACATTTACTTCCCCAACCGGCTGCTTATATAGGGGTTATTTTACTGGGGGCTTCAACTGTATATACTTCAATAGGTTCAGGTGGGACGTTTGGGTTTGGGATAGTGGAGGTAAAGAGTCCCATCTCTAATCCGCTCTGACTTTTCCCTGGTAGCATTGGTCCTACTGTACATAATGAACCCATTGATTGGGGAGACCTCATGACAGGTGCCCAGGGTGACCACATTCAAAACAATTTACCCCATAGGGCCTGCATCCTTGATTATTGTAAGTTGGCCCACACTGAAAGTTGAACTGAATGTGATTAGCGTAAACAGGGCCAGGTCAATAGGATTATGGCTGATGGTCAGTATAGTTCAGTCCAGGTCAGTAGGTGGGCCATTGGCAGTAAGCAGGTATGGGGTGGAAGTTGAACTGCTGGTGGTAACTTGAAGGAATCTGAACCGGACAGACGAATTCCCCCCAAATAAGATGGTCCAGGGATGGCAGCAGAAGGGTTCCACTCAATATTGGGTGGAGGGAAGGTTACAGATAAACAATGCCAAAACTGAAAATTTTAAGTAGAGGTACATTGTCATCCAAAATTGGAGTCATGACATTGTACAGCTTGCATTATGGCTTCACTGCAGAGGTATTGCAATGCACATGTCGATCTAGACTAAATCCATCCCCAGTTAACACATGGGCTTCCATCATAATTTGATCAGCAAATGTGGTGAGGGTCTCATTATACTGAAACCTGATGGTCAAGAACTCAGCCTTACACTGTTACATCTTCGTGGTACCCCAAAAAACTGCAGCACAGTATCCTTCACTTCTTGGTATGTAATGGAACTGTTTGGAAGATAACAGGTGACTTGGTTGGCACTTCCAGCATCCAAGGTGGATATTAACAGTTTCCTTTTTTGCAGTTTATAACTCCTCCTATTGTAAACTCAAATCACTTAAAGAACCTATGAATATTCCCATTGAGATCAAAATGAAGGCAGCTTATTGCTACAAACCTTCTGAAGAAGCTCATCCTGCCTTTTGATTGTGGCGTTCAAGGCAAGTTTGAGTTCCACATATTTGACTGGTGTAGCATGTCGAGAGATCCCCCATTAATGCAAGTCTGATGTGCCATGGCCAGTGGCTGGAGAATTTTAACTATGTAATTGATCAATGGGCCCCTGTAGTGAGCACCACTGTTATAATTCTGGCGATACTTTGCAGATATGAAAAAGGGTTTTTTCATAGGGTCAAACCCACTGAGCAATAGAACAGATGATATGGAGATTGCCAGTCCTCAGAACACTTATATAAATAAATATAATAATATGGAGCAATTGCCCTGACAACACTTCTTTTTTAACGTAATATATTCAGCAGATCCTCCCTGCTCCACTCTCTCTTTTAAATCACAATCCTCCCCCTTCAATCATCTCATCTTGCTTATATCTCAGCGACTTTGGATGATACCATTTCCTCAACTTAGCTATTCAGTTCTGCCATATCCCATTGGTTCCAGCAGAGTATGGTATTCTCAATCCTCTATCACCTTAGTTTAAGACAATCTTACTTAATATTTGTCAGTTGTTGACATCACCTTATTGCCCTATTTGAAGGTGATCCAACAATAACCCTTTCTGACCCCAAATCACCTCATCTCAAGGCGCTTTAAAAATTGTAACTAGTATCATGGTTGGCGGATTCTCACCAATCTTCCATGGCTATTTCAGGCTTATCATCCAGTCATATCAGAATCTTGACACCATAGATTTGTCAAAATTTTTAAGACTTTGGCGTTCAGGAATCTCTAGCTATTAGGAACTCCCAGTATACAAATTCAATGTTTATATCGCCCTATTCAGTGGCATCTTCAGGAGTGTTTTTGATATCAAAAAATGCACAATTAAGGTTGGAATTCTCAGGTAATGTTGCTTGTTGGAAGTATGGGAACCTGTCCCTAGGTCAAAATGTCTGATCTCTATTTCAATTGGGAAGCTTATTTTATGCACTTTATTTTCTTATGCCCTGGTCACTTACATACGCTCAATTAGGATTCTTAATGGACTTTGGATTTGGCTCTCTAAAATCAGGGATTTTTGGATTTTTGGGTGAGCTTTTAGTACACTAATCTCTATGAAATTCAGATATATCCAAAGAAGCTACACAATGTCTAGTACTGAGACAAAATATTGATTAGAAGGGTGTGTAATTTTAATTGCATAATGATGTTTATATTATAGATAACACCAGAAATGGATTTATCCAAGGTAGCATTTTTTATATCATTAACGTTTATACTCTAATGTAGAAGCCTTTTCAAAAGTTACCAAAAACTTGCTGCGGTGTAGATAGATCCCCATAAAAGACTTTTTTAGGGACTTTTTGCGCCCCTAAGAGCTCCCAGTGCAGGTAACTTTTTGGAAAGATTGATTGTGGTACTTCTCTCACTTTACTAGGGCTTTTAAAATCACTCTCATTGCTGAACCTTAATAGCAGGTAAGAATTTTTTAAACATATTCAAGCTCTGCTTCAATTTAAATTCTTTTATGAGTATGTCTTTGACATTGCATCAGGTGTGTAGTCTATACATATGCAACACTATTACTTTGTATTCATATGACTTATGCATAAGATCAAAGTTGCATTTTTTGGTGGTCTGTGGCTCCTCTCATGGTGTCTTCATATATAAAGTAAAGAGGCTATAATACCCAAGCCAGGTGTAAATTTGTCCTTAGATGAGGGATTGAAGGCTTCCATATCCGCTCCTTGTAGAATATGTATGATAGAAGTCTAATGTACAGTATCCTAAGTTTGTAAGTCAGTTTTTACCATGAAAAATTCAGTTAATTGGTATAAAAATGGGCTCAGGTGCTTTCCTACTTTGTCCATAGTAAATTTGAGTCATAGAGCTTATCTGAGTTAAATTCTCTTTAATGTAAGTTTCTTTACCTTCCAGAGTCTCAAGCCAAATTTTAAAATAAATAATGTTCTCTCTGATAAAGGTTTTAATTATAATCTAGCTTTTTTCTGAATTTCTAATGCCTCAACTCATCCAGATAACTCTACCTTTATCTTTAAAAGTTTTTATCCAAGTGAGACTTCCAAATTTTATTCATGTTCTCATCTTTAATTTGTCTTAGTATTCCTCATCTTGATCCAAGCATCTGTATAGGTCAATCAATAAGTCATCTCTTTCAAAGGTCGCTATATATCCTTGATCTTATTTTGGACTTTGTTTTATCAATAAAGTCAAATTACTAATAGCTTTTAGGACTAAATTTCAAAATAAATCACGTTTAGTCAATGTGAGTGGTAGCCAAATGAGATTCAAAAGTAGTAAGCATTAAAGTTCATTAATATGCATAAAGCTCTGGAAAGCTGGGCTTTAAGCCAAGAGCTTTTTGCTTTCTTATGGCTTGAGGTAGATGCATAGGTCTGTAAGTTATATTGTTAGAGCTTCTTGTCATTTAAGCTCCATGTCAAAGCCTTTCATATGTAGCTGCATCTTAGCAGTTTAATTGTCTTATTAAGATGGAAAAAGAGTTTTGCCTTTTTGTTATAATCTATTTCCCCAAAATTATTAGTAGCATCTTGATTATAGGTGGATAAGTTACTTATGACCAGCAACCACATTATCACATAGATTATAAATATAATAAAAAACAGGTATGAACATGACCAGTGTTATTTTAAGAGCATCTTGTATTATCATGCTAAAAATTTTACCATAGGGATTTCCAATCAATTGAACAATATGTTTAAGGTTAAATGTACAAAAATTATGTTTAATTTGATATCTTAGATGTAAAATTTTATAAGAATAAATGTTTCATATAAGATTATCAAGTATTCATTGACTACAGAAATTTTTTGGTTAGATACATCTTGCAAATTAATAATTATTTTAAAAGATCTTGATAAAACACTTTAATGTGCCAGGTATATATTTTGAACTTAAGGATTTAAGGAGTTTGAAGATTCTTTTTTAAATGAAACTGTATTATCCATTTAGCCATCACATTTATGTTTCATATATTTAACAATAAATACTTAGTAAGAGATTGTTATCCATCATTGATAAGGTAATAAAATCCTTGATTAGTGGTAATACAGTGACCCATGTAGTGAGCACCACTCTGTGTGATTTCCATTTAGACAGTTGCTTACAAGTGCTTACTCACTAGGAAGACCACAGAAAGATTTTTTAGTGTAAGAAGTCTTGATACTATCAAAAAATACAAAGTTGACCACTTCAAACTTGAACATATACATTTGTGTCAGCATTTCAGTAGAAAATTATAATCTATTGTGAATGATGAATAATCACTTATCCATAACAACCAGGCTATTTGATATTGTACTAGTATGACTTTTTATGACTAAAAAAGACAATATTATAGTATAATTGTCAAAGTATATATATACTTTAAACCTCCAATTAACATAGGTCAGACAACTTTCCAATTTTTATGAAGCTTTATATGTTATAAAAATTCATTGATATTGAAATAAGGTTAATGATATATGATTAACTTATTATATGAAAAAAAGAATGGGGAACTAGCTCAAATGGTAGAGCGCGCGCTTCGCATGCGTGAGGCACCGGGATCGATGCCCGGGTTCTCCAGTTTTTAAATTAAAGTTTCTCATCATACTATATATTTAGATATAGATAACTTTTTGACATGATATATGTCCTATGGCTGGGGGTATATTCAAGTATATCGTAACTGATTACTACACTTCAGTTGACCAATAAAATCATCTAGATCTAAAATGAATTATTGTAGAATCAGTAAATTTAATATAGATTAACCAATTGAATTATATATATATAGATAGAATATTTGTGACTAATAAAATCAACTAAATAATAAAAATTAATAAAAACTGAGCCTTATACCTGAAACATTAGACTAATTAAGCAAACTAACAATTTTATATATATTTCATAGAATATTTGTGTTAAAATTATCTGAGATTGATAAATAGCCTTAGGTGTTAAAAGGAACATGCATTTATAATGATTTATTTATAAGTTGATCTCCTAAACCACCACAACTAAAATGCTACCTAATTTAGTATAAATTAAATAAATTTGAATCTATCTATCAGCTACTTGCCTGCTGTCATATACAGTTTTAATTAGGCTAATCCAATCATTACTTAAGTAATCTACCATCTCAGGTATTATTCTTTTAAAAGTTAAATAAAACACAATGATTGTGTCCTATCATAATAGCAGATAAAATGTTAAAGTTTCTACCAACCTTCAGCCATAAGGCATATATCATGCACTTAAGTTTTTACCATAAGGTAAAACTCTAATTATTTTTGTTTATAGTGTCTAGTTTCATATTATACATCACTTTTTATGATCAAATCAATCCTGAAGTTCAACTTCACCAGAGAAGAACAAAAACTATGCACAATGTAGTGGGCAACACCTGCTAAACAATCCGCTGACTTACTTAGATTAAGCAATACTCCAAAAAATATATTACATGGTCCTCATCCCTGTATCAACCAATATCACACAAACACAGGCAGCTAGTATGAGATAGAAACCACCTACCAGTTGGTAGATATTTTAATTAGCACCAGATCACCTAATTGCACATTTAGACAGTAACCCCACTGTCCCAGCTTATGCTGTGGCCCAACAACTTAGCAGAGGCTCTCAAAATAGAGCTACCATTGCCCATACTGAAGCAGTGGCAGCTTGCATAGAAGACACTCACCTACCCATGCACCTACCACAGTCAATGAGTTGATACATTATAACTCAAAGAACTGCTGGAACTGAGCTTCATATCTCTCTGAACTAAAGTGGTCCCCCATCATCTGTATACCAAACCTACAATTGCAACATTAAAGCAGTGCCACATCAAAAATTCTAAGCACCAGAGTGGGCATTCATGATTTCTCAAAGAGCAAACATTTGATTTGGGTCTTAGACCTTTATACCCTTCCCAATCTCAGGCAGTCAATTAGAATCTTAAAAAGAAATTTAACACTATAGCAAAACTCCCTCCCATAAAGAGTGACAAAAAATCTTCAATTTTTCAGTAAATTTAGCCATGATAACCTCACCTGAAGCCAAGCCAACTTAAAAACCATGGATTTAGTGGAGAATGAGCCCACAGATACTTAACAGATAATTGATGATAAAACCAGTTAAAATAAAACAACTCACCCTTAGGTTGTCTATACATCTTCAAGCACAAGTCCACACCAGCATATAATAAGCTCACCACCATAGGGGAAGACCAAGAGTTTAACTAAACCACTTCACCAAACTATAACTGTAATCACTGCTATAAAAAAGTACCATTTTTAAGGGTGTCACTGATGCATGGTGTAAACTACTAAAGACCACCCTACCCAATAATACCCCTTAAGAAGTTGTCACCTGATATTGGTAAGAAGGTGTCATATTTTAACTGCACAGTTTGATTTCATATTAACTAAAAGTAATCTATATGATGTCAGATGTCTTAAAAACACTTAAAAAACCTTAATGACAAAAATAGGTTTTTAATATAATATAAATAAGGTAAATTCTACTATTTATTGCTAACTTTGGCTTTCAGGCTTGTAGGTTGAGACTCTTAATTGTGGGTAGGCTTCAGGAACTACATCTGAACAACTCTTCCCAAATAAAAGTCCCTTTGTAGTATGCTTCTCTAGATCTCTTCATTCTCATTACTGCACATAATTGATAACTCAGCAGCACTTATGAGTTTTTTTCAGTTGCAAAGTGTTTGTAAAAGATAGGGAGATGGATGTTTAGGCCTTAAAGCATTTATAACTAATAGCAATTGTCAAAATAAAAACAATATAATGACATTTGGTAAAGGATAATAAGAACATTAGCATAGATGAATTTTGATGGCGCTAAGGCAAAAAAAGTTTATATATGTTTAATTTGTCTATGGCTGCATGGGCGAGGTAAAAATGTATATTAGTGACACAAGGTTTGGCGTCAGAGTGCCAGGGGACAAATTGTAACTTTATAACATAATTTGGTGATGTAACCTAACAACATTATAGCATGTCAATAATATAAAAAACATAGTTGTGAGATCAAGTATTAATCAAAAAATAGTGAATAATTGAGGAAGCAAACAAAAATTGATAGTAAACTAGCTTATATACTATTGCTGGTGCAGGATAAATTTAGAAGTCAATAGCATCTGTCTAATAATTACTGATATATACCATTTTTCTTTCAATTTCAAAATTTTGCATTTCATTTCAACATTTTGCATTTCATTTTCAACATTTTGCATTTCAATTTCAACATTTTACACTTCAATTACAACATTTTGCATTTCAATTTCAACATTTTGCATTTCAATTTCAATATTTTACAAATTGATTTTAACATTTTATAATTTAATTCTAACATTTCATATTTCAATTTCAATATTATACTTCAAATCAACATTTTATGCTTTAACTTCAATATTTTATATTTGAAATTTAATATTTTATAATTCAATTTCAATATTTTTAGTTTTAATGATTGCATCATATTTAGTTCTAACTACAGACTCAATGATTTCCTCAGCATCAGTGTTTCCTTTTGGCTGATCTTAATTTGATATAAGAGATATTTAAATACTTTTTAAATATGAAAAAAGAGTGGGCAATAATATGCTTGCACTATTTCAGCAGGAATAATAAAATAAAAATATTACTAAAAATTGTGTTGAGGTTAGATATAAAATGTTGAAATTAAAGTATAAAGTGTTGAAACTGAAATGCAAAATGTTGGAATTGAAGGTTAAAATGTTGAAATAAAATGTAAATTCAAAGTTGATTTTGAAATGCAAAATGTTGAAATTGAAAGAAAATGGTATATATATACAGTATTTTATATTCTTTTTGTCTTCCTAAATCTCAACTTCCCCCCTAAACTTTACCAAACAATAGGAAACAAGCATGATTCAGAGTCAAGTGGTTCATTGAGAAGATTGTGTCCTTAGACCAGCACTCTAATAATTTTTTTAGAAAATCACAATGCACTAATTAATAAGGTAGCTCCTAAAAATCTTTCAGAGTATAAGTACTAGTAATTTTTTCCTTTATAATCACAAAGAGTAATTTCCAAATGTACTATAGCAAGTTAGCCTGACCAAATTCATGACTATTAAAATTTAAAACTAACTTCATTATTGTAAGGATTTCCACAAAAGGCAATAAATTAGGTGGTGCCATATACCTTTTTTAAGGCTGCTCCTATAAAAACATCACCTATATGTGTGTATGTTAAAGAACTAGGCTCTTTTGCAAAGTAATTCTTCTTTTTTTAGCAATAGTGGTGCCCAACTGCCAAGTAATTCTTTAATTACACAAAAATGGCGGATCTTACTCCAGATCAGATCTCCTTTAATACCACCAATTTTCAAATAAAATCTAAATTTTTGCAAATTACATCAATTACTCAAATTTTGCTTCCATTTTTATTTAATTCTGTGTTAAAATTTTATATTTTTTTCAAATATAATTTTTAATCACTAATTTTGACTCAACCTTTTCCCATTTACAATTTCTGATTTCCAATATTAATTGAGCGCCGCCTCCTTGGGGTGGAATGCATCTCAATTAAGGATTTTTTTTGAAAGATTTGGAAATTAAATTATTCAGCCAATCATGGTATGTTTATCATCTCTACTAACTAACAATTTTCAAGACAGCTTTTAAACCTGACCCTTTACTCTCAAATTTGAATTTAGGAAGACCTGCAACATAAGAAGACAAGGTGGCACCCAAGAACAGCTTGATAACCCCCAAAGCCCATTACCCTTATCTAGGACAGTACCATCATAAGTAAGGGTATTAACCTATTTATTATTTGACTCTCCCAGCTTATTTCTAAAAGAAAATTTTTTTTTAACAAATTTTAAAAGTTTTTCTATCTTTATGAGAAGCATCTTGTGCATCATGGTATGCATCATGGCCATTATTATGCACTTACATTATGGCTAACACATCATTAGCTAAATGGCTTTAAAGCCTTCTTTTTACTAATTTCTTGGTTACTGAACAATTTTCCAGAAATACAAGATTGCAACCAAAGCTAACTTGACCCCCATGTCCTTATACCTATGGATCATTTGGGTGTAATTCATCAATCCTAATTATTAATTTTGAGTGACTTAATCACTGAGCAAACATTTTAGAGTATGTTTTATTCTGTAGCTAATTTAGTATTAATGAGGTTCTTAAGATACTTATTTAAACTCATTTGCTTTGATAAACACAAGCATAAGATATGCAAAATCTTGTGATGCTTCTCATATAGTAACTGGAATGGCAGTTACACCATTATTGAGAGTAAGGTATTACTGAAAGAAAATCAGTGGAGAACAAAAAATTATAACTAACAAGAATTCTATTAGTTGATAATACACAATATACTAACAAGGTTATTGTTTACCCACTTTATCATGCTGAAGGTTTTGGGGTGATAAGGCGTGAACAACACATTTCAGATATCTATCAAGAAAATAAGCTTGGTACTTTATGAAAAGTAAAATTAGTACCATTAGACATTAGTATAAATTGTGGGAATCCATATTGATAGTATTCACAAGATAAATTTAGCCATTATTGTGGCGCTTATGACCTTGAAACTTTATCCTCCTATTACTTGGTGAAGTAATTGATGTCCACTGTTATTTACTTGTTTTAACCAGACCTGTTAAGCAATGTGCTTACAATTTTTTATAGAAATGATGTGATAATCACCTTGGGTTTAAATAATTATTGCATGTGGTCTTCAAATAAAAGGCTTCAGATTGGCATCATTTGCAACAGTTGAGGGTCTCTAGATATAAAATTCATTAAAGCTCAATAGCTTTGCTGTTCCAACTGCTCAAGAGTTTCCTATGAAGGCTTATTCCCTAACCTTACAGACCATAATAATAGTATTTGATTACTTCTTAAGCCATAGTATCCAATTGTGCTACTCAAAAAAACTATATAAAGCATCCTGTCAGAAATTTATATGACTAGATGATAATCCTAAAATATCAACTGGCGGATAATTGGCTATCCACCAGAATCAAGACAAATTTTTTTAATAATATTTAAATGGGGTTTAATGGGGAATGTTGATAAATGATCTGACCTGGGACAAATATGGAAATTTTGATGGAACACCAAATAAAAATTAATTAGTGAGGAATTTAGTACAGCTAAGTTAGCTGAGCTCTGATTAACAATAGTGGATTAACTATAACCAGCATAAAAGTAGTGATGATGAACCAAATAGGGGATGATTCTCAAGAGAAACCAGCAGTGCAACTTTGTTGGTAGAGCAAAAGACAAAAGAAACTTCAGCATTGCAACTCTGTTAAAGTAGGAATAACCCAGTGAGGATCCTTTAAATTAGTGGTAGTTCAATTTTACCAAAAATAAAGGAATATATATAAGCTCTTAGTGTTTTCATTAAAATATTATGTATGTAATACAGCAATTGTCATAGTGCCTTTCTGTTGTATCTGCGGTATACAATCCTGTGAAACGTTTGCCAGATTAAAAATGGTTATAGGTGCAATATGCTGGAAATGCAACAGTAGTGCTCACTACAGGTGTCGCACTGATTCAACTGAACAAGTATATCCATAATCAGAACCATGTGAGATCCATCTAGCGCTCACCATGATCCATGTTATTTTTACAGGTTTACACAATATGCTGAAAGCAAAACCATCTTAGACACTACTTTAAACCAACAAAAAGCTGCTCTGCGAGCATAAGGCTCTAGTGGATCAGCTTAAAGATGTATCCTGCCTACATCATAACATCAGCTGACAGAAAACCCTATTAACAGACTCCTCAATTACATGGTTGAGCGGTTACACTGCACAGAGCAAAAATTGGTTGCTAGAACTTATTTTCAAAGTTATTGATTCAGAATAAAAAGAACAAAAGGGAGATGATAGCAAAGGATGTGTCAGCTGTACATCCAAACTAGTACAATCAGGGAATAAGATCAGGCAGAGAAGAAATGGGACACTCTACCTCCTTTGTTTCAAATTCATTAGTACCATCTGAACCCAATTAGCTGCTCTATGTCAGTCCGAGCAACCCCACCAACGTGCTGCTATATTAACAAACTATGGTGATGTACATGTGCTGACCTTCTCAAAAGTTAAGGAGGCAGCAGTAGAGGAGGGCCGCCAGAAATTAAAAAGCTCTATGTCTGCCAGATATTGGAGTGACACTCATCAGATAAACCCTGACCCTTGTCAGATGTGCCATCAATGAAAGGTGTAAATGTCGCCATCTGCATAGAAGCAATCCTTAAGGAATACCCCAAGGTTGGAGTTGGCATCATGAAGTTCTTTGAGAAAAAGGATTCCTTGAATATACACGTATTAATAAATCAAGTTTCTTTTTATTCTGAGTGTACTTATTGTAACATTTTTGTGATAAAATAAATATGCATGATCGTAGAACTAGAATACCCATTAACATAGTATCAACAAAGTTGGTGGCCAAGTTACCATCGAAACCTTATGGAGAGTGCCACGTGGTATAGAGGGCAGCTGGGGCGGAATGAACCATCTTAAAAGGGATGTATAGTTCGCTTCCTCTTTAGTTTGGGTCAACTCGCCATCTCCACACCAGCAATTGTGTTGCCAAAAACATAACTATGAAAAGCTGATTGGAGCAGCATTCATGTGCCACTTTGGCTTGGCAATCAACATGGCTGAGGAAACATTTGAGACTATTGGACAATAGAAGTGGTTTAATTCACCTCAAGTGGTGTGCAAAAGATTCCAGCTGCACTGGTCAAGTTAACCTTGTATACTGGGATGGTGTAATACTTGTCTGCTACCAGCATTAAAAAGCAAGACATGGGTCCTCCCTGACCAAATATATGAGTATAAGGGGCTACCTCTACGATCTGGTAGTAAACAATAATACCATCTGGTCACCAATCCATAGTGGGAACAGAGATTAAAATAGACATACCAGAGGGGCTATATGGGGAGGTCTTTTCCCCTATCAGCAATAACACCTTATATCTCATGTGTGGCAGGGCATGATATTATCAGGGCATGTGGAGATAAATCTGTTGCAGGCAAACTTACAGAAGGAGCTGCTGCCAGTTCAGAGGCACCAGGTGGTACCGTACCTACATTTAATCCTGTCAATGAAGTCTGAGGTTTTCATGATTTTTATCACTAGAAAAGTTTGGGATTGACACTGTAACTCCATCCATCATAATGGCCATGGTCCCACAGGAAACTTTAACGGGGTTATTAAAAGAGCAAAAAGATTAAGTGATGGTGCTATCAAAGGATATTGAGATCTTTGCCTCCAATGACCATGACTTGGGATGCGCTCATGGCGTTGTCCACCAGTTGGATATGGGGACCACGCTTCCATTCAGTCCTTGACAATCCTCCATTCATGAGTTGTGGAGAATGTAGTTTCTGAAGAGATTGGGAAACTACTGAATCAAGGAATTATGGAGCCTTCCAAAAGCCCATGGGCTTCCCTCAAGTTGATTGTCAAATTGAAGGGTAGAATTAACTGAGTAGTGATTGACTACTGGAAGCTCAACAACTTCACCATAAAAGACTCATACCTGCTGCCAAAAATCAATATGCTTTAGATCACTTAGGAGACGCCCACTATTTTTTCTCAATGGACTTGATAGTGGTTATTGTCAAATCATGATATTGGAAGCCAAACAAAAGAAGTGCATGATAATCACTTCCAAGGGGTTATTCTAGCTCACTCAAATGCCACAGGGGCTATATAACGCCCTAGCCACATTTCAGAGGGCCATGGACACCATTTTAGGAGACCTCAAGATAGTGTATGTCATCGTTTACCTCAATGACATCAACATCTTCTCATGGACGTTTTAAATTAATTTTATCATTTTGAGGAGGTGTTCTGCTGGCTCATAGAGCCCAAAAAATTAAGTTTCACAAATGCCACTTTTACAAGGAACAGCTAGAGTACCTCAGGTTTGTAGTAGACGCCAAGAGACTTAGGATGCAGCAAGCCAAGGTAGAAGCCATCAGTAAGATGGCCTAATTAAGTAGCAAATAAGATATTAAAATTTTATGGACATGAGAGGCTAATACTGACTCTTTATTCCTAGCTTTCAGCAGTATCATGGCCCTTCTCTTTAGACTTTTGAAGAAGGACGCCACGTTTACGTGGACGGAATGATGCCTGAGTGCCTTTGACACTCTTAGGATGGCGTTGATCAACGCCCCAGTGCTGGAATATCTGGACTTTAGGAAGGAGTTCATCAACCAGACTGACGCTTCACTCTCCACCATAGGTGCAGTTTTGTCCATATGGGCGATGATGGTGTGGAGCACCCCATCGCTTATTTCAGCAGAAGTTTAAACTGCCATGAAAGGAATTACACAGTGACTGAGAATGAGTGTTTAGCTGTGATTTAATCTTATAAACAGTTCTGGGTCTACCTCAATGGAGTGAAGTTCAAGGTTGTGAATGACCACGCTTTCTTGTGCTGGTTACAGAATCTACAGGATCTTGAGGGAAGCCTCACACAGTGAGCTCTCAATCTCTAAGAGTACAATTTTGAAGTGATTCACCACCCTGGTGCAAAGTAACAGAACGCTGATCGTTTATAATGACTACTGATGTTCACATAATGGAGGATTTGGGAGATTTTATGTACAAAAAGATGATCAGTGGCAAGTACGCCGATGAACCACATCAGTCATTTAGGCATTAAATGGGATGAGGGATGATACCTTCTAGGAGTATGGTGATCTATACAATAAGATTGGCGGTGCTATGTTGAGATTCCCAAAAACCCTCTGTCTGACCAGATATTGTTATGAACGCACACAAGGTGGCGGGGCATGGAGGGCTATGTAGAATGTTAGAGTTCCTGAAGCCGCTTTATTTATGGGAGATCATGCACTTTGACATTATTGAAACAATTTTCTGCTGGTACCAATGCCAAGTTGAGAAGAACTCTTGCAAGAAGACTTCCTATTGTCTGGTGAAACCCCAGTTTCCATGGTACATGGTATCCATTGACATCATAAGTACTTTGCCAACGGGCGTGAAACAACTTAAGTACATCATTATAGTGATAGATCATTTGATTAAGTAGGTAGAGGCACAATTGATAAGAGATTTGGGGGCTGTAAATGCCGCCAAATCATATTAAAGTTCATCATATTATGGCACGGCTGCCTGCAGTTCATACTCACAGATAATAGAACCAACTTCTAATTGCATGTCCTTTCCAAGATGAATATATTAATGGAAATACGCAGGGCACCAACAACCTCATACCACCCAGAGTTCAACAGAACCATTGTAAGTGCTAACAGAATTCCTGTGAGTATACTTAGGAAGCTTGTGATGGATAGACTGTCATACTGGAGCACCCTCCTTCCCACCACAGTTTTTTGCTACAACACCCACTATCATTTAGCGACTGGGAAGAGTCCCTTCCAATTGCTATATGGGAGGCACCCAGCCCTGAATTCACTACCCTAATTCTGTGTAGAGAATAATGACAGAATAGATCCACGAAGCTATCTGGTGACTTTGACGTCCATGATAATTAAACTTCAGCTTGAACTGTACTCAACAAGCCTGGACAAAAAGATCAAGGATTCTGATTCTGAATAATGAAAGTGTAGAGGACTCTTGAAGTTTGTGTTAGGAAAACTTTCCTGTTCAAAAGAACAGCACAGATTTGGATGGAGGAACAAACTGTTAGGCATATAGATCAGACCCTTCAAAATAATAGATAAGACAATTACTGATGCTTATATGATCAAGGAGCTAGCAAGTGGCTGAATTATCATCCAAGTGCAGGATAAGTTCTTCCAGCCATATAACTAATAGAGGAAAAAGGAAAAAGGGATAAAATATAGATAGAAAAAAATTTTCATATACAAAAAACATACCAAATATTGATTATAGTGATAATAATGATACTAATTCAATATCAGAAAAACTTTATTAGGAAATAGCGAAAGCAACTAATAGATCCACATGCTTGCGTCTGCATCATCATTAACTCCACCGCCTCTGATCTCTCTGGGTGCTTTTCACATCAATTGGCAGTATGACACGTGTTTCTCGTATGCTGCCTCAAAGTCATTTTGGCCTCACTGGCCCTTCCGGGCTCCATCTGAGGCGGAGGCTGCTGTCACACCATAGGGTGTGAGGTCAGCAGCATAAAAGTGGACAAATTTTCATTGGGAGAGGAATGGGTTTTTGCAGGAAAATTGCTAAAGGAGACAGGACTGGGAATCCAAGGAAGGAGCCATGGAGGAGGTAATGCAACCAGGTCATCAAGATGGACAAATCCCTGAGCCATCAGGAGAAAGCCCTGCAACCACACCCGCTGATGGTCCCAAGATAGCAGGGAATAGGAGATGAAGGGAAAATCATACAGAGTGGGCATTGGATAAGGAGGTGTGTTCCAGTTCAAGGGAAAAAGGACGCTCTGAGCACCAAGCAATCCACAAGAATTTCTTCCAGGCTGGGATAGACATGGGGATTAGAGGCAGACGCATAAAATAATACAATGGGCCCACTCAAGCGCCTCCTAATGGCGACCCATTACAGTAACAAGCTCGCCTGTGGGGGAGAAGAAGATCATATTCCCAATGAGTGACACCAATGAGAGATACTGACTCAAGTTATAACATTCAGAGCCTGGAATGCAGCGGAAACCCCAGAACGCATACAGTTGAGACAGTTAATTTGAGAGTTTACCCCCCAATGAGCAAAAGTGTTCTGGGGCGTGAGGCAATTCACCTGACCATATAATCAGCACCCATTGAACAAAGCATAGCAACTGATGGACTGACAACTACATTGAATGATGCTTGGCAGTTGGTGGTAGCATCAGATGCATTAAGCTGTCCACCATGAAATAATTAAAGAAACAAAGGCCCTTACAATGCTCCCCACCCCAGCGCAACTGCTTCACAAGATTCTTAAAAGGAGCATACCAAGACGGTAGATAGCCAACAAACTCTGGGAGGAGCTCCACCTGAGCCAAAGCAGCCACCACATCTACCATTGTCACATTATCTTAGCCACAGATGTTGGGAAACTCAGGCAGTGGAACTGGGATAGAGTCAGTCATACCTCTATCATGTCATAATTTAAGAAATATGAAGCGGTATGATTGTATGGTCAATTTTTTTGGAAGGATGAAGACAATATATAAAACCGCCCAATGAAGGCTATGCTGAAGAAGATTTATCATCTATTGAAGGGGGAAATGTCAGAAAACTTAATATGACTTGATGATAAGATACAATAATCAATTGGCAGATTATTGGCTATCCACTGAACAAAGACAGAACTTTAAAAATTTAATGGGGTTTATGGGGATTATCAATAAATGATCTGATCTGGGATATATAAAAATTCCAGTTAAACCCCCAATAACAAATTAAATATTAAGAAATTTAGCACAGCTAAGCTAGCTGAGCTCTAATTGATAGTAGTGGAGCGAATGCTACCAGCAGAAAAGTGATGACAATGAAACAAATAGGGGATAGCTCTCAAGAAAAACCAGCAGTGAAACTCTGTTGGTGTAAAGATTAATAAAAGAAACTTCAGCAGTGAGACTCTGCTAAAGTAGGAAGAACCCAGAAAGGATACTTGAAATTAGAAGTAGTGCACTTTTTCCAAAATAAAGTAGTTTTTATATAAACTATTTTTGCTTCCATATAGTATTATAATATATTTGAGGGATGGCAAACGTCATATTGCCTTTCCATTGAATCAGTGGTACTCAATCCTTGCAACCTTCCTCCAGATTAAGCACAGTTATGGGTGAAATCTTTTAGAAACGTGACACTTCAAACTTTTAAGAGTAGTATTCTTCATCAGGTTTCCAAGTATTGTTGATGCGTCACTGGTTCATTTTCATATTGTTGAGTTTTCAGCTTATTAAGCAAATCATTGGCCAAATCAGTCGCTAAAAACACAGTGTAAAGCTGAGGTAAACAGTAAGCGTTTTAATGTTTTTCTCTTGGATGGTGCTAGATTTCAATCATAGATTTTTTCTTTTCAAAGCCCATTAATCTAGGTCTCAATCGGCTTTTTAAGATTCTGAAACCCACAGAGCAAGGAGTGATCATTTACTGCCGTAAAATAAACTGTGTGATGTATAATTAGGACTTTTTACTTATATAAATGACAATCAGACAATACTTCTCTATTACTATGTTTTTTGTGTACATCTAACTTTGTCTATAGTAAGCCACGTTGTGCTTGACCTCCCAGAGTTTGTTTGCAATAACACTACCCCTACAGCAGCAAAGTATTCTTTTAAATATATATAGTTTGTTTAAACTCAGGTAAATGAGTATTGGCACTTTTTTAGCACTAGTGGTGATGAGTATTGAGCTTTATTGAATCAGATTTTCAGTTTGTCAAAGGCCATTTGGAAGTTCACCATCCACTTAAATTATATACCATTTTTAACTAATTATAAACTTTCAAAATCTACCAAATTATTGACAAACCAGCGACAGTAGCAAAAAAATATTACAGGGAATAACTAAATGTTTTGCTTGCTACTTGGACGTATCATCTTTTTGATGGCCTCACATATTTTCTGGCTGTGGCCATAAACAATGCTTGTCAATAACAAAAACACATAGTAAAGTATTCTCAGTAGAAGTTCCACTTTTGTGGCTTAATTATTAAAAATAGCCTTGGTAAGGTGGCGTAAGACTTCCCTCAAGTGTTACAGGTGCTCGTTATACTCTCTGTAAAAAGGTTTATACATTCAAGATAAACTAAAACACAGCAGATTTTTAGATCACTTAATATGATGTCCATGGCTTGCTGAAAAGTTATAGGGCTGTTGCACAACCCTTACATAATCCAAGTGGGTTGGTAAAAGGCTAGGACAGTAATATGGTGGCACTTCTCCTGTTTGCCTTTTTGCAACTCAATCTTCAGATATCTAAAGTCTAAATTTATTAAAAAAAATATAAAACGATTTCCTAGCAGTCTAGCACATCATCAATGCATGACAAATGAAGACGCAATTTTTGGATATGGTGTTGAGCTTTCTATAGTCAATAGCCATGAGGTTAGATCTGTCCTTCTTTTCTATAAATTAAAGCCAAGGGAGGCCTAAGGACTCTTAGAAGTTACAATTATCCCACATTGTACAAAATGATTAATTTCCTTTTTGGATAAACAACATTGGTCACAATCATACATATAGTATGATGCAGGTTAGTGGGTGGATTATTCCTGGTATTAATGTGGTGTAACACATCTAGTGCACACCCCAAGTGTATATTATTTTCTGAAATTAATACTACAGAGTTTAAATTAGGTTAGTGCTTAATAATCTTTGCCCTTGGCTAACCCAGAGGAGTTCTTGAGAGGGAAAAACAAACATACTAGCGCTCCTTGCTGTCAAGGTCCAGTTCATCTAAATTACCAAAAAGTTGGATATTTATACTTCATTTTGTATTAATATATGTACAAAAGCTACAAGTTGGTATTATTTAGTTTGTTTAGATTAAAATATAAATTACCCAATAACATGGTGATATAAATGTAATTTAGGTGGGTTGTTCCAATTGCACATGTCAGCTTTTTTACTTAATAACATATTTATGTATTAAGATAGAAACCTGGAAAAAAGAAGTAATACCTAAGTTGTTGCAACAAGGTTTTATCAATTTTAATTAAATAGAACTGCAGTTTTTAGCATTAACAGTATCTTGAAGCTTGCTGGTCATTGAATTCACTTAATAGTGCTAGGATAAAACAGCAACTCATAGAACAAAATTATTCAATCTAAAGATGTCAGTTCCTTCATTGTGAACCTGCTAGAAATACTGGGTTTATATAGGGCCAGATACTTGGTAATTAAACTGCACTTAGTAATATTATGTACTTGAATAAATGTAAAATGAAGATATGGAAACTAAGGCCAGGGATGAGACAACATATTGGCTGAGGATTCTGATAAAACCAAATAATTTTTCATGACAGTGTGGGGCAAGTTCAAGATTACTGAAATAAGTGATTTTAGTTTACATGGGCTCTGGGCTAAAATGAACCAATAATATCTAATAATTTAGGTTTAATTGCTTTTGGGGCGGCAAAAAATTAGCTTTAACCTTGATAGTAGCTGTAATTAGCAATAGTACCAAGTAAATGTTTTCTCTAAATTTTAGTCGCTGATACAGCTCAACTAAGTTGATAGTAAATTGTTATTACAGATCAATGTTATCATAGCGGAAAGATGAGTCAGAGATATAATCTTTCAAACTAGCTAATTATAATTAAAATATATTAATCTGTATATATTATTGGTCATCCCAATTCTCAACATTTTCTCCCTCTTGACCAAACATCATGGACAAAAACTAGTGGGTGTCAATTTTTTATATTGAGAAGTAGGGGCCATAAGGCCAATGTAAGGCAGATATTTTATAAGGAACCTGGCATGCATCTGATATACAATATAACATTCATTTAGGTTTAGTGTATATATTGTCAGCCATTATACTAGAAATTAATAGTCTTTTTATAAATTTACAGTTTTCATGGGATTTATATTTTCATTGTAAAGCACCAGATCTCATGGATAAGCAAAGTAAATTATCCACATCTTCTTATTCCTTACCCAATTGTTTGCGTTGTTCATCACATAAATTAGTATAAGGGTTTAAGGGTTTTTTCTTGGACTGCTAACTCCATTGTGCTCTCTCAGGGTAAACCAAAATTGGTAGCTTAATGTCATTTCTTTTTACTACTTTAATACTGATACCACATATAATGAAGCAATGGTTGTTGAGCTTTATTCTCTTGAAAAACTACATACCTTTAATTTGAAGATAAAGAAATAGAGGTAAGAAGGAATGGCAGAAGCGTGAGTTTTAGCTGGGATAATAAGGTTCAGGCTTGCATACCAATAAATGAGTAGCATCACTGATCAGGAAAGGTCAGAAATTGACTTTGATAGCCACTTCCCTAGCACCAGAAGGTATATATGTCATAGGATATTTAATCTATAGACATCCTAGACGCATTTGACAATTTATCCATGAGGAGGAAGCAAAGCGTGAGGCTTTAAAGAACCCTAGGATGATGCGTAAGAACTCTTTGATCCACATAAGCCAATTAAAGAGAACCTGAATTGCTCTGAGTACCAGACCTTTGTAATAGGGGTGCTTATGGCTCAACTTCTTGGCCACAGTTTCCAAGTGTATAAGAATATACAGTACTAGTAAAGAAAGGCTCATGCTAGATCAGTTGGTGTTGCAGCAATCTTACAAAAGTCAATTTATGAAGAGGATGTAAACCTGTCAAAAATTGTTCATTGAATAGTAAGTGCCTCATTGTGGATCAATACCACTTAGATACAATGTGCTCAAAATAATAATGGCCAAAGTCAGCCATGCTTTTAGTGCACACCAATGAGTTTTTTAAGTGTTATTTAGGCTTCAGTGCTTTCCCGTCTTGATGGCCCAGTGTAGAACACGCCAGGTTTAATGCTAATTGGAGAAAACTAATTTTCAAATAAGGCCTGATATTAAGTCACAGAGGTTGTAGTTGGTATTATGCCCCTCATCCGCCCCTTTTTTAATGATCTGGGGTGTTAAAGGTGAGTTTAGCCTAGTTTTGGGTGGTTTCCCAACTTTTGAATTTTTAACATAAAAATCATTATTACTTGTCAGTTTATTTTGTTTCTAATTCAATTGCGCTCCTCCCACACTGTTGCTAAGATATTGTTAAATTTTGGTATTCAATATCATGTCAAATATGGTCAAAATCTCACGCTGCAATTTTATATGAACAACCACTAGCTGAACTATCCATTGCATAGCTGCCAGTAATAGGGGATCTTCCATTAGGTGGGAAGCTTTGGGTGAGTCACCATCTATTTCCATAGGGAGCGAGATGGAAAAGGTTTTAGTTGTTCCTTGGTCCAGGTCCAGTTGATGCACATGCAATATTCATGCAGTGCATGTGCATCTGCATCATAAAGAAGAATGACTTGGTTCATATTAAGCATGCATTGGTATCAAATTATATGGTCAATACCCCCCTCTTTCTTAGGATTATACAAAATTTTAGGGATATTAGTGTCGTTTTTACTTTTCCTAAACAAGTTTATATAAGTTCCTTTGTCTTATGCTCCAGGATTTAACTTATTGGCAGCACATGAGAAATTTTGAAAGCTTAAAGAGGATGGAGATGTTCATTAAATTGTACCTTGCCTTTGATGTTCAGTCATGCGTACTTTTAGTAGGCCATTAAAGCTTACATACTTGTTAGCACTTCTTGTTCTATCCCCTTGATCACAGAGCCTTTTTCATTAAGATATTATCTCAGATAGCAGAATGTCTGAATGGGACATAGAGGAGTTATGCTGGATAGTGGGTGAACTTTAAGCTGACAGTCTTTGTTACAGCGGTATCTTAATAAGATAATTTACACGCTCAAAGCCAATTGTTAGGAGTTGATAAGCTCCTTGAGCATAAAAGGTTGTTTTTTGGAGATAATTATACAAACATGTCATCAGGGAAGGCCTGTATTTTAATATTTATTGGTTGGAGTAAACAACTCTATAGATCTTTGTTTCCATCGCCACCAACAGGATTTTTATGTCAAAGTTGAATAGGTTATGAGACATGTGATTGCCTTAATGGAGGCCCTGCCCAATATGATTGCGTTTATAAGACCATTAAAAATAATAATCTCGATCAAAAGTTTTAAATAAAAGTTGAGATCCAGGATATAAATATTTAGAGATTCTGACTTCTTGCATTGATGCGTGCATGATAGACCAAGATACCTGACTGTAGGCCATCTTCATGTCTAAAATCATAAGATAACCATTATCAGATCCTTGTATGTCCTGCAGAAGGTTTTAAATTGAGCTGACACTGTTTCAGAAGGTTTCCTCTCGATAATCCCATGTTGGGCCTTGTGGAAGGTGCGTGGCACCATAGTCATTAGGTGGTTCAATAAATTACATTAAGGATTTTGTAGTCAAGATTTAAAAAGGGCTATGGGCACCTGTTCTGAAAGTTTCATTGGATACACTTCTTGTACAGGAGAACAATCTAGGCCTCCTGGCCCCATGTTATTTGATGACCAGTTTTCAGGAAGTAATTTTTCATTAAGCAAGTTCCAGAAAAACGTGGTCACAGATTACGTTGACATCTCCAAGCACATGTTGATGCCTGGAGCCTTGCCTTTGGCGACTCCTTTAATACTCACTTGACTTCTGCAATAGATATTTAGGCGGTGAGGTTCCACTTGTCTTTATCCAAACTCTTTTTAGCGAAGGCTTGGCCAGACTTGGAAAAGACATTGGTCACTAATACGCTGGTTTGTGTTATTAAAAAAGTTTACCATAGAAGAGCTTGATGGTGCAATTACTTATTTTTTAGACATCATAATATCCTGTCAGTTGGATTTTTGAGCTGCCATATCTTGTCATAAGATATGATTTTTTATTTAAACTCACCATAATCTCTTTGGTCATTGTCCATGAGAGGATTTGATTCAATGATGTGGAATTTGTTAAAATCTTGGAGTCCTGCTTGTTGAGGAGACCTTGGTACTGCTTGGCGTCTTATAATAGTCACACCACTAATCTTTTATGACCTGCCGTGAAAGCCTCAGGGTTGCCAGGGCACCATTTAGCTGATTCACGGTGGCAGTTCACTTGAAGGATTTCACTTTTATGTGATCGATGCTATTGCGTTTTAGCCTCTGATATTCATCTAGCAATCAAGGGGATCTGTCTCAGGCTTCTAGTTCCTATGAACGGTGATGCAATGAAATCTGTTTTCAAATGGCACAGCACTATTTGGTGTACCTCATCTTTAAAAACCAAGATATTACACTTTTTATGCTTTGGGTTTACCCAGATTGATGATAACATGAATAAATATGTGGTTGCTCTCTGCATTAATGCAAATACTGCTTTTTGAGGTCAGCAGTCTGATATTGAATGAGACTAGGATGTAGTCTAGCCAGGAACTGATCATTAGCTCACAGTTACTGCTGTATATCCACCATATGAGGTTCTCTGGGTTGTTGTCCTCTTTGTCTATCATGAGGCACATCCCAATATATTATTTATTATAGCATATCTTCAGCTTTTCTGTTAGGTCACTCACTTGTTAAGAACGTGTTTTGGCTCACATTTGTTCAGAAGTTTAGGTCTCTTGCTATTACCGTAGCTGTTTAGACTGAGGAGTGCTACCCAACCATCTAGAAAATTTCTAGGGTTACTAATGACCTAGGAATAAGGTTTTTAATATAAATTTTTATAAGTATACAAGTTAGTTATTCCTTCTTTTTTTCAAAAAATATCTTTGAATTTTAATATATAATAGCCACAACCAGAAATATCTGCAAAAACATGATTACAGTCTACTTAGTGATTGATAATATGGAGAATGAAGTCTATTATTTTGGGAAAATCAATACTTACATTTGAGATAAGAATTACAAACAATCTGTTCTTCTAGATTTTGGTGGCATCTTAAAATCTTAAGTAGATCTATTTGATTGTTTAGATTGGATATGGACTATGACACCATGGGCAGTCAATTCCTTAATTAGGTTCTGTTGGGATTTTTGACCACTATATCCAACTTCATCAATCATGACTCATCTTTTTGTCCACTAGGGGATTCATCCCACTAGTGAATGTAAGAGTCTTTAATATATATGATAACTATTGTTTGGAAAAATATTCTCGGCGAATATTTATTGATTTTTGAATTAAAATCCGCTGTATCAATGTGTGTTTTGTTGGGATGATCCATGACAATAAACAAGTGATTAGGTTGTTAGTTTTACTGTTATTAACTTAATTAACTTGTAGGAGTCAATTGGGTTTAGTTGCCAATTGACTAAGTGGTTTGATTTACTGGTGAGTAATGCTGCCTGTGGTACATCAACTTTTGAATTAACATTCTCTGGATAACAATTTGCTGTTTATGGGTAAGGGTCCAATTACCTAAGCAGGTAGTTACCAAATAAGGGTAATTTTGATGGGAGTTGAGCAAAGACTGTGGGACATGTTCTTTATTTCAACTCAGAAGAGGTTGCAGTTGTGTAGGGGAGAGAACACAAAATAATCTGATGAAAAAGATTTTCATTTCATTTGACCTTGGAGGGTTAATTTATTGGCGACAGCCATCATTCCTAATTGGGGCGCCAACTAAAGAGTTGGGCGCCAAATTCTTTATAAATTCCCCTTAGTCTTTTCATAATGAAGAAGATATGAAAATCTCAAATACTTTTTATGATTTATACTGTTTTTGCTCTTGTAATTAGAATTGTTAGAAAGACAAAACGATCCTTTGTCTATATTATTGCTATCATTGTGGACTCTGTGTGACAAGAAGGAAGAAGAACCTCTGAACCTTATTCTAGGTTTTGTTCTTCCAGATGAGATGGGAAGAAGTCACTACAATTCCAGATGAATTCAATATTAGGACAAGCACCAGGTTGGCGTTGGACCTAATTACTATCTTGGCTATTAGCTCAACTAGAGTAGTAGTTTTCATACTACTACTGTCCATTATAATCCATTACTATCAACAAGTTGAACAGCTCACATACAAGGAACCTGTGTAGTTGAACAAGGGAGCCAAAGAAAGTATTATCCAAAAAGAGGAAACGAATCTATAAGATTTATCAATTGGTGCTCAATCAAGGCACTATCAGCTCCAAAGTTTTAACAAACCCCAAAGCTATTTTCTAACAAAGTTACGCCTTTTTGTCTAAATCTTTGCTTGGTAACTTGAATTCGATAAGTTTTTTTGCCTCTACTATAGGACTATACTATATCTGTTGGGACCTAAGAAAGACTTGGCCACATTAAAAATAAAAAATACTTGTGAAAGTCTTAGACTCAAAACAAGTATTGACTGTCAGGCTTATTGGGCACAGCACCATTTATCCACAAAAAATAGAAACCCTATAATGATCTTTCTAAAGACCTTTTCAAAGAGGTTTAATTTGTATAGCTGCTGGCATTTTAAGCGTCATTTTATTATGGTACTGATTTGCTCCTAAAGTGTTAAGTGAGTATTCCCCATACCCTCTCTGGGAATAGAAGAGTCATAGACACACTCCTTATAGTCATGATAACTTGATTTCCTACTATTAAACAATACTATATGTACTTATGTCCTCTAAAAACGCTATTCTGAATCCCTTGATTGTTCATTGAGAGGCAAATTTCAAAGTTTTATAATTTTCTACTTGAATAAGATTGTGTTTTTCAAGATCAACAAAATAAATCTTAAGCGAATTGGGTTCATCACCATTAGCCTTGAAGGAGATGAACTTAATGACATTCTTTTAGTGAAACCTGCAGTCTTCAGAGGCCAGACTGGATTGTTGACACCCCTCTGCACCTCCTTCTAGAACCTATTTAGCCAACGATAGAAAAATTGCCTTGGACTATGGCGCATACCTTTTAGCCTGTTAGGACTGAAAAAACTCTCCTAATAAGACAGTCTAATTGCTGATGCAATATGAGATAAGAGCTCTCCTATGTATTATAATAATTAGAAAAAATTTCTGAATTAAGAGAATTCTATTCTATCTGAATATATGGTTCAGTCAAAATAATTTTTTAGTTTAAAAACAATCTTAATCATTATGTACTTTAGGTAAAGTGACAGTTTATATTCTCATATAGCGTATAAAAATATGTAAAGGGGGGGTGATGACGTAGTTGGAAGTGTAAGTCTTGAGAGCACCCCTGCACCTCAACAGGGAGGAACATCCCTTTAGAACCAAGAAAGGGGCAAAGGTCCTACTCCCCTCCTCACTAATCAGGTCAATCTAGCCCATGTGGTTGATGAGAGGTGGGTGACAGCTTACCCCTTGAAGGTTGCTCCTTTTCTTCCTCTTCTCACCACTAAGGAATTGGTGGAGAAGATCAAGGGTGTGTGTCAGGAGTAGGTGGTGGTCAAAGGCTATGGCAGCAACAAGGTTGAAGTTCACCACCATGTCAGAAGGCAGCCCCCCTATTTAAGGTCCAATTACTAAATAAGACAATATTGAATGATACAAATCATTAAAATAAATCTCAGACACAAAATCAGCCTTCCAACCTCCCATCCTATTTCCAGAGAAGGCAATTCCACCACCAATAGGTTTGGGCGAGTTGAAATCATATTTTTGAAATGGGACTGCCCATATCTGCATGGCCTTGGGCGCATCCTGTTGGAAATTGCGTGAATCTTGTTGCACGTGAGGTGGAATTGCACATGAATATATTTGTAAAAATATTGATACTAATATGTTCAGTAAAGCCATATCCAAATCACATTGATAGCACATTAGTGTGACAATATGCCATTGCTCTATTAAGAAGATACTCCCAGGCATTAATGCCATTTTCCCTATTCCCCACATGTTGAGCTTATAAGGTAGCAGTCCCCAACAGGTATGCTGTTGCTCCATTTTTAGTATTTCCTATTATTATTTTATTAAAATAAACTCTTGAGATTTCACAATTTTAATTAATTTAAGGAACGATTTTGATACTATTTTTAGCTGTGGTCCAATTTTGGAACTCTGGCAGGTGTTAGTAATTCCTTACTCACATTAAACCAAACTTTGTGGATGACCAACCAAAGGTATTCTGGCTGTTGCTCTGGATGGTAACTCATCCTGAGTGGCAGTTGGTCTTATTAATCAGTAAGCTCCATGACAGATAGCACATCCAAGTATCATTAAGAGGGATTAAGAGTAATAACTGCCCTGTGCAAAAAATTTGTGATGCAATATATGATCTTCTATTGTTGAAGTGGTAAGTCTCGTTCCTAAGTACTTGCTATGCTATCAAAAAAAATTTGAGCAATCAATAATAACATATTGCTGAAATTAGTCCTTAATAATATCATACTTCACTTTTTCTATTCTTCCAGTCAATAATGCAAATCCATTGGTTGTCCTACCTCAATTAGATACAAAACTATATATATATGAAGAAAGGTTTATCAATTTTTACAAAGTATTACAAAAAAGTGAATATTCGCCCTAAAAATTAGCAGTATGTTGCCTATGAAATATGTTATCACTTGTCTGACTACCTTAGATCAATTATCTCTATAATTCAAGTCCCCCTGCTCATTTACTAAATAATAATCATATCTTTCAAGTACTGAAGAGAACAAATATTAAGTTCAGCCTATAGATTTTTCATAAGTAAAAGATACTCACTAACAAACTATATTTAAAGTATATATATCCCATATGTAAAACTTCAACTTAAAGTTTTATGTCTATATAATTAGATTGTGATTATAAATTCTAGAATAAAGTTGTTTCTTAACTTAACATTTATAATCACAACTTTTCTTTCTCGTTGCAAACACTTTTGCAACCTATTCAATTCAAGACTAAATCTAGTTTGATAATCTCACAGAGGAGATTAGTCTGCGCCCATATCAGGGAGCAGTTGGGCAAGCAAGGTAAGAGGAGCAGGTGGAAGGCCCACGGCCTCCAACGTTTGAAAACGCCCCAGAGAATCCGGCGGAATAGACAAAAATCTCAAAAAACTGGCGGTCACAATTTCCCAGAGATACTCACGTGGCAAGCACGATGCAACCAGTACATCAACACGCCACACTCCCAGCCACTTTTGTCGGTGGAATTCAGAGTCCAAGTGTGTATCTGGACATCCAAAAAATGGCCTTATGGGAAAAATTTTGTGAAGATGTACACAAAATTTTCCCGACTGCGGTGTATGTTGCACCTCACTCCATGTTGCACGGTTGGCTGGACCTAGGTTTTGAAAGCAAAATAGCAGCAGATGAGGCTGCAGCAGTGTGCATAGTGGTTGACCTCCCTGAAGGGCAATGGGTTGTTGAAACCAAATGCACCAGATGGACAAAATCAAACCAAATTTTCCTCACGTTTGACTTTTTGCCTACTACAGTAAAACATGATATTTTGGAGCAACACCTGAAAGATGGTCTCGCCATATACAGTGAAATACAATCTTTCAAAGTGCAACGCTTCATGCTGATGCCACACCTGTGCACCGGCAAAGCCATCGCAGTTCTGACCCCAACTGAGGAGATTGTGAAGGACCTAACCCAAATCCTACACTCCACTTTTATTGATATTGCAGGGCATACCACCCACCCATTCTGGGTAACCGTGGACAGCGCGCCCCCCATTTGCACCCACTGTGATGCATTCAGCCATAAGGTGCATGCATGCCCCATCAAGGAGGGCATCACATTCCAAGAGCACTCCTCAGCGGCCATGGCCAACGGAGAGGCGCACTATGAACCAACTGCAAGCACCAAGGAGGCTTTCCCGTGGGGAGCATAAGGCTGCTACCTATTGGTAAAGCCCATCTCCCCACAGGAGTGGAAGAAGGCCAAGCAGGCCCATAGGGCTGCAGCCAAGGAAGCAGCCAAGGCCACCACCGCCATCCCACACTCACAACGCCAGGAGGACATGGAGACCTTTGTGGCAGAAGCGACTTGGGAATCCATCATCCAATCAGATTGGGAAGCCCATGCTGAGTGGGCCACTCAATCCGAGGATCTGATGGGAGAAGCGATCTCACCCAATCGCTGCACCCAAGCTCTGGGTGAAACTAACTTGGGACCTATCCCAACTGAGAATTTTTTTTTTGACCCACTCGACGGTGCACTGAACTCATCCGCACCACAAAAAATTCGTCCAACATCGGGAAAACAAAAAGCAAAGGCCAAAGCCAATGCAACTCTTTCCATAAAAATTAACAAAAACCCTGATAGCATTGCTGCTAAAACCCGTGCTGCTGTGAAAGCCTGTGGGGACCTTGAAGAGGCTGGTGGGCCTGGGGGCCCACCCCCTCACACCTAAGGTGCGATGGGGGAAACCTTCACTCTAGGGATGTTGAATATCGCCGGACTCAAGGCCTCCCCATCCTGGGCTAGGAAACTGAGTTTTTTACAACACAATTTACCTGTGGATATCCTGGCCATCCAGGAGTCCCACTGTCCATGAGGTTCCGAGGAAGCTTGGAAAACAATGCTCCTCCCATCCCTATCCTTTTGGTCAAAGCACTGTGGGGTGCTAATTTGGAAAAATAATTTTTTCAAATTCATATCCTCAGAAAAATTCCTAAATGGCTGAGTGCTCATCGTCACCTTCTCATGGGCTGATGTTGTGCATGCAATCATCAACATCTATGCCCCAAATGGTGCACATGAGTGTCAGGAATTTTTCTCGCCAGTCAAATCCCTCCCGCTACCCCCTGATTCTTTCCTAGTTGGCAACATGAACTGTTGGCTAACCTCACCAACGGACTGGTAGCCTCCCTCACCCCACGCCCCACAGGGTCATGTAGAACTGCATGTTCTAAAAGTAACCCTTGGGTTAATGGATGTGCTGCTGCGACATGCCCCACTGCTCAAAACATGATGCGTTCCACGTCCACAACGGCCAATTAAGGTCCATGACCCGCATTGACCTTATTCTAATGCCAGCGAAATTCCAACCCCACATATCCCACTTCAAAACAACGAAAATGGAATTCTCTGACCACCGACTGGTCTCAATAACCTACCACTTACCCATCACAGTTGCAAAGGCCCCACATTGGTGCAAAATCCGCCCCCCAAGCTCGCGTCGCCAGGATTCTACACGTGGGTGGAAGAGGCAACTTTGGAAAAATCGTTTGTTGCACCATTTTGCATGGACCCCATTTCCACATGGGCAACTTTCAAAGAGGACACCATCTGACACTATTGCCATCTCTCCTCCAGACGCTCAAGAGCCACATCCGCGGTTATCTCGCACGCTCTGGTGGAATTGGCCCACTTGGAGTCCAACATTCCAGCCACAGGATACAGCTCTGCATGGGGCCAGAAGTGGGCAGAGGCAGCCACCCACCTCAACGCACTCGAAAGGCAACACAAACATTGGGTTTGTGTCCAATACAGGGCCACATGCATCACTAAAGGTGACAAGTGCACCGCATACTTCTTTAAAAAATTTTTTGCACCACGCCAGAGCGTGGCCTGCACACAGGTGTGAAGATTGGATAATTCTATTGTGGACACACCAGCTGAAGTGGCAATCAAAACGCAAAAATATTACTCTGAGTTATACCAAGATGAACCAATTCAGCCAGCTGAAATGGCGAAATTTCTTGACTGAGCTCATATCTGCACCATTTTCCAATACCCAATAATGAATTTAATTACTCTGAATGAATTATGGACAGCCATTCATGGTGCGCCAAACCAAAAATGCCCAGGCCCAGATGGCATTACATATGAGTTCTACAAAAAATATTTCAAATATATATCTCCATTGCTGCTAGCCTCACTTAACCAAAGCCTGTTGGAAATGCGCCTCCTACCAGGCGGACATGAGGCCTTTACTGTCACACTCTTCAAGAAAGGGGATAAGCTTGACTTAGCCAACTGGCGCCCCATTTCCCTAACAAACACAGACACCAAAATTTTAATAAAAATCGTGGCTAACCATTTAGGGACTGTAGCATCTGCCATCATCTCCCCAGAACAATTCAGTTTCATCCCCAGAAGGTCGATTTGGGATAACGTGCACTCCGTGGCTAATGCATGTCAGTCCACAGCCTCTGGGGCACTGGTATTCTTGGACCAACAAAAGGCCTACGATAGAGTAAACTGGGAATACCTAAGGGCCTGCCTCCATCAATTCCGCCTACCCCCCGCTTCATAAACTGGGTAATGCTGCTCACGGAATCTGCGACAATGGCAGTGCGTGGCCCAGGCTTCCTAACAGAAGTAGTCCGCCCTCAAAGGGGCTTGCGACAAGGGGACCCCCTCAGCCCACTCTTATACAACTTCAGCCTTGACTCACTACTGCGAAATGTGAATGCCCAACTCACTGGGGTCCATGTGCCAGGCCAAGCCCCAGTCAAGATGATGGCATTTGCAGATGATTGCGTGATGGGGGTGTCTAATAAAAAAGATGTACGCGCGCTTGAAGCCCTCATCCAGGAATATTCCCAGGTAAGCAACGCGGCACTGAACTCCTCCAAAACCAAAATCATCCTCCTTGGTCAGTTTCAGAACTGCTGGGCCCCAGCAATTAGTTCCCAATCTGGCCCATCTGCTCGCCCACGTCCATGCCTTACTAACTCAACACACACCGCTCCACTGGTGCTCCCCTTCATGCCACGTCCTACCATAGGACCAGTGCACCATCTGGGTGTGTGGATGGAGGCAGGCGGATATGCGTCAGCAGTAATGGAGTGCCATATACTGGACAACGTGACGAAGCGAATCGCCTCTCTCAGAGCCACCCTACTACCCTCACTGGCAGGGTTGTTCTTGCCAACTCTATGCTCCTATCCAAAGTCTGGTTCAGAGCCCACGCCATCCCCTTCTCCCCAAGCTTCTTCAAATCCCTGTATGCTTTGCTGCAAGGATGGCTTTGGTCAGGCCGCCCTCCACGAGTATGGCTAGAGGTCATGTTTGGCCCTCATCATCAAGGTGGCATGGGCCTGCTTGACGTCAAAGCCCATGCTGCCAAGATCCTGGGCACCTGGATCGCGGCCATCACCACTCCTACACTCCCATCCCAACACTGGTCCCGCGCGGCCCACTCCAACTTCTCCCAAGCCTTGGGCCTCAACAATCCATCAAACCCCCACTCCCTGATGAAATACCTCGCATCACACACACTGGCCACAGGTCCTCACAGGACTAAAACCCACTACAAACGAATCCTACTCTCCATGCGAAGCGCAGAGTGGAGAATTCATATTAGTGGACATACAACCTGAAGAAGCCACCCCTCTCCTCAGTTCACACAAGAGGTACAGGGGCTACCCATCCATGATGGCGTGATCCCCATTTGACCCCATGTCCTATCCAGGGTGAACTAGCTGGACATGATGGACATCCCTTATTCCACTGAGACCCAAAAGACTATCTGGAAATAAGCACACCATCCTCTGTTGCAGCCTCAAGTCCGCTCCCATGTGTGGCGCTGCCTGAGGCGGGTGTATCATACAGCTGAGCGCTCTAACGCTTTACACTCATCCTGTGTCGTGTGTGGCCAGTATGGAACGCTGTTCCACCGCCTGGAGAAGTGCCCAAGTCTAAAGTGATATGGCGCGAAGTTCAACGTCTGCTGGGCCAGGATCAAACGCATCCCTTCAGTCTGTCAAGAAATATGTTTGCTTCATCAATGGCCTCCCCCCTTCCACCCTCCCTCCGTGCTCTGGTAGTTGCAATCGCCATGTGGACTATCCACACGATTGTCTTGGATGCCATCGCTGGCTCCATCCCCACCCTCCCAGAAGCTGTCCACAGATTTCAGTCTCATCTGGTGGACCACTTTCAAGCGTGGATGTTTGGATACCTCCCACCACGTTGCCAACAGCTGGTCTCCTCCTGGTTCCCAGTCTGGTTCATCAAATCAGACCCCTTCCTCCACACGTGCTCAATTTTGGCTACGGCCCCTTCACACGTTCCCTCCCCTCCCCATAAGTGGCGTTCCCGCTGGCAACAAGAGATAGCATCACTTCTCTGGGGTGCCTCCCCTGGTACTAAGTTTGTCTTTCCTGAGTCATATTCGGAAGTGTCTGTCCCATGGTCAGCCTTCCCCGCAATAAATTTAAATTTAAATTTAAATAAATTCTAGAATAAAATTTTCTGTTTTATAAATGCCACAAAAGAAAATATCAAACAAGCTAAGAATCCGTTTATAACTAACAAATATAAAAATGCTATATTGTTAAGATCTCGCCAAATCTCAAGTTTACTTCAGGTTTATCTATCTACAACTCCCTTTTATCTCTTTAGCCTCTATAATTTCTATAAAGCAATGACTTTTTTGTTATACTATTTAGAAAAAAATAATACTGGAACTACTTTTATAAGCTATATGGCTGCACAGTATAGAAATGATTAATAACAATATAAAGGTATGCATTTTATCATAATTATTAAAAACTAACTGTTTAAGACTTCATAAAATTTTTAAAACTGACTTAATTTTATCTTTATACAAGCCTCATTTAATAGTTATAAAGAGGCCCATAAGTATTAGATTGACTATTAGATACTAAAGAATCTTTGATATAAAGCTTTTATTATAAAATCTTTAATTGTGACTTACTAAACTTTTTTTACAGAAAAAAGATGCTGTCACAGATGAGGTCACGTCATTTCAGCAAATCATTCCTCAACAAGTGGGATGACTAGAGTTCAATCCCAAACTGGCAGAGGTTCAGGTAACTAATCCGCTGTGGATGAGGGCAAATGAGCCCCTTTTGTAGATTTTGACAAACCAAGCAATTTTCCTCAGCAGCAGTGTAAAACACTTGCTCCTTCCAATGATCCATAAATGAATTAAAATCAAGACCTAAGTCAATGACCAAAGGGCGGACAAGGTCCATGAGACCATTCTTCTGGTTCATGTGCTACAGGCGCCATGGATTAACACCCCTTGGAGGACAATTGTAAGTATGCTTACCCTAAGCAACATGCCCTGATCCCAAGAAAATATATATAAGGAGGCAATAGCCTTCCCAAACTAGCTCTCAAAGTCCACATCCTGTTTTTAAGGCCAAACATGGCCTCTGTTAGACTAAATATTTCAGTAAGAACTTAGAAGACAGCAATAAAAATAAATAAAGCTCAAGAACAACTTTATTTGATATATTTTAGGCAAGTTGATAGAAAATGGAACTAAAGAACCTCCCATTCTCAAATCCCTTTCCTTATAGCTCTCTTCTGAAAGCATAGATTAGCTCGTCCCTCATGCCTGACACTATGTCTTTTGAAATATGCCATAAGCAATCTCCATTGTTCTAGGCCAAATTGAATTCCATAGTGGATGAACTACCACCCTCATAATCTGATCCAATTCTGATTCGAATCCACCTTTAACCTAGAACCCAAATACTTCAAAACCATCTGGTTTGACCCCAGGCCTGACAAAAGTTCTAACCACTGTCTTTCCCCAATCTCAGTCCCAACCTGGGGTCTAGCCAATACCAATGATCTTTCACCCTTACTCTTCCACACCAGCTTGTCCTGTCTTATCAAAGATCAGGGCAATGTGATGTTGAGGGAAAACCTCAACCGTCACATCACCCCCCTATACAAAAAGAATTATTGGATATTCCCAGGACACCGGGTGCAACCTTGGGACATCTGCCATGTGGCCTCCTCAACTGGATGACCCTTCCACTGGACCAAAAATGACCAACGACCCAGAACCAATTTTGTGACAAGGATCTCCTCCACCTTGTACTCCTCAGCCCCCTATTTAGCTGGAAACAAAGGAGAGGCCCTCTCAGGCGGCTGCCCCAAGAATGGTTTGAGCTGCGACACATGCAACACTGGATGAGCCTGTTACCCTTCTGGCAACTTCAGCTCAAATGCCACCTCTTTCACCGCCCTCATTATTAGGTATGTGCCCAACGCCATTAACAACAACTTCTGGCTCCTCACAGGCATGGAATAATTATGAGCGTTTGCTAAGACCCAACTCACCCTTATTGAAAACGCTCCCTCTGACCAATGCATATATGCTTTCTTCTTTCTGAGCTGCGACTGCCACCACCAAATTCATTCTAAGGAGCCTCAAGGTATCCCAAGTCTCACGTAACAGCTCATCTGCTGCTGAATTCTGACCCTGCTCCTGAGGCTCCATACATTCTGTGTGCTGAATATGATTTGCAAAAATGGGGTCATTCCCTAGGATGCATGCTTGTGGTTGTTATATGAAAATTGCGTCAACTTCACCCAACTCACCCAATCATCTTGCCGCTCTGAGATTTAGCACCTCAAAACTGTTTCAATATTTTGTTTACCCTCTCAGTTTAGCCATCTGATTGGGAATGGTAAGCTAATGAACGGGAGGCCTTTATCTTCAAGTTTCCTAACAGATGCAACCAGAGTGAGATGTGAACTGCAGACCCCAGTCCAACACAATCTCCTCTGGCACCCATGTCGGGAAAAAACCTCATTCATAAAGATCTGACCCGCTACCTTTGCAGAGATGGTTTACTGACAAGTAAAAACTTTTCATAATTTGTCAGGCAATCCACCACAACCATCAAGGCGTCCATCCCCTGGGACTTGGGCAACTATGTGTTAAAATCCACACTCACAGTGGCCACGGCCTGGACAGAATCTGAAGCAGCTTCAATTTCCCTCCTGGCGCCATATGGAGAGACTTTGACCTGGAACACACCACACATCACTCCACATAAGCCATATTGCCACACCACTCCCCTCCATGAATACTGGTAAATAACCAAGTCCAGCATCTTTTCCCCACCTGGATGTCCTGCCAAAGGATGATCGTGTTAGCTTCCAACACCTCCTGCTGCAGACTCATCACCAGAACCCAGATCCTTCCTTTATGCTGGATAAGACCTATCTGGACTGAGAACCCCACATGTCTCTTACTCGCCTCCCCTTCTCTCATCTCAAAAAAATCTGCCAGCTGAACTAACTCCTCTGCTGCGCAGTCCAAATTCTCCCCAAAATTCCTTCTTTCCAACCCTGGATCATTGCAAACAGACTCAATGGCAACATTGTAGTGGTGTTAACCTCCTCACCTTCACCTCAGAAAACACAATCCTGAATCATGACTCAGCAAATCTGGCAATATTTCTGTTTCCCTGGAATATACCTAATCTGCAAGTCATACTGAACCAAGTCTAAGTGTCACCAGGCCTGTCTCTGATTCATCAGATGTGAGGACTAATAATACTCTAAGGCTCGATGATCAGTCCAGATCACAACTGGATGCCTGGTATACAACAGGTGGTGTTTCCACTCCCCTAATGCCACCACTATTGCCAAAAGTCCTTATCATAGACTAGATATTCGTCTTAGTGGGAACCATCTTCCAACTGAAGTAACAGACATGGTGATTAACCCTGTATCTACTCTCCTGCAATATAACTGCTCCAAGTGCAAAGTTCAACGCATCCGTCTCCACTACAAATGGCCTGTTGAGGTCAGGATGAGCCAGAACTGGGGCTGTCAGCAGACTCATATTCACCCACCAGAAAGCCCTTTCCTCAGCCTCCTCCCCAAACGAAGGGTAAATCCCCAGTCAACCTTGTCAATGGCACATCCCACTCAGCTAAATTCTGGGAGAACCTCCTTACAAAGTTCACTACTCCCAAAAAACTTTACACATCAGTCTGATTCCTAGGGGCCTTCCACTTCTTGACTGATCGCAGCTTATCAGGACATATTGCTAATTCTCCTAGGAAACCACATTCCCCAGGAAGGACACTGAGCACTTATTAAACTCACACTTGGATGGCTTTAACTTTAAGACCGCCTGGCTTACTACCTCCAGCACACTCCTTACATCCTTCACGTGATCTTGCATCAACCTGGAAAATACCAAAATATCATTCTTATAGGCAATGCAACACCTACCCACCAATCCCCACAACACAGTCAATCATGCATTAGAAGGCTGCGGGGGCATTACAAAGCCCAAATGGCATAACCTGATACTCAAAATTACCCAAGTGGCACTTAAACGCGGTATACTTCTAGTGTTCCAGCCACACAGGAATTTTATTGAACGCTTCAACCAGATCCAATTTGGTGAACACTACACACCCTGAAATCTTGGGTAGAATGTCTTCCAGGAGTGGCATCAGATAAGGGTCAGGATCTTTCACCACATTGAGCTATCAGAAGTCCACACAAAGATTTAGCTCCCCACTCACCTTTGGCACCAGCAGCACTGGCGAAACCACAGAAGATTTGGATGACACAATCAAACCCAAACCTATATCTTATGGACATATTCATAAAAAAGCCTCCCAAGCCTGAAGATTCAATGGATAAACTGGACATCCCCTTGGCAACTCAGAGACCTCTTTTAATTAAATACTAAAGCAAAGTCCCCTTTAGGTGGGAAGGGCGCCTTACCCTTGGATTAAAACACTGATGCAAAATCCTGTTACTCCTTAGGCAAACTATAATGGCGCAACTGAAGATATTCCCCCATACACTTCACTGATGACCCCTGGGACTGGAACTCCCACTCCTACACATCTGATATCCCAGGCGACAACAGCACTTTCCTCTTCAACATATCAAATTGCGGATGGAACTGGTGCTACCACCTCATTCCAGCACCAATGGGTGAGGCAAATGTGTCACAGCATGAAATTCTTCTTCAAACTCATCTGGGCTTTGACTCAACAGGATCCTGGTCTGCACCTTCCAGACCGCAGTCCTCTTGGTGGCATCCGCCAACAACACACACCCATCTATCTGCAATGGCAATTCACATCTTCTTGCCCACTACTCATCCACATAATTCTTATCAGCCACAGTGTCCACCAGGACCAGGACCTTTCCACATTACTTCTTCCCAGGACCTTCCTGCACTTTTACAGGCAAAAATAAAAATATTAATAAAGCTAAGAAAGTGGTTTATTCTTGGACACCAGATTCACTGGCTTCTTGCAAAAATAATAAGGAGCATTCTTTTTCTTTCTTGGGCCTCAGGAACCTGAATGGGGGCCTTGGCCATCACTGCCTCTGGCACTTCGCCACCCTCCCCAGGCTCCCTCTAACCCTTTCCTTTCTCATCTACATACATGAACTCCTTGGAGTTGTGCACTGGCTCCAAAATTGCTCGTCTCATTGCCTTTTGCCCATGAAAACCACCTGGGAACTGCACCAACTCCTGTAGAGCCTGGGCCAAGGCTACTTGCCGCTCAACCTGCAAGAACAAGTCCACCTCTTCCTCCAACGTTGCCTCAGGCCGCACTGCCGCCATTACCAACAACAAATCAGCCTGCAAATTTTGTTGGAACATGTGAGGAAGCTGAGACTCTGTCTCCTTGGCTGCTTTGTCCAGTGCCTGGAACATCCGAACATATACCTCTACAGACTTTCTCCCCTGACTGAACTGCAGCAACGCTGACCAAGATGAATCTTGCGCCTCATCTGGACATGCCGCTTGGTCAATCAAGTCCAAACACTCCTCTGCTGAGCCAAGCAACCCCGCCCGCTCCTCCAAAAGCTCATGTACCCAGTTTGAAAGCTCACTGTCAAGATCACCAAAACTTGGCTCAACTATAAAGCGAATGAATCCTCACCCTCTGAAGCCTTTGTCAACCGCCTTTGGAACTGAACCCAACCAAACGTCTGATGGATCAGCTCCAAATCCTCTGAACTCAGCATTGATGGGAACCTTTCTCCGGTCTTCACCAGTCCTACCACTTTTCCACCATTCTGGGACACACACTCCAGCACCCAGTATACCTCACAATGCAAAAACACTGCTGAAAATATCACCATTAAAAGCGTTGCGGTATGGTGATACCACACATGGAACACAACTGCTCTTGGATCCTCTTTTGCTTGCCACCACAACAACAGGAAAGTAAATAAGTTCTGTTTAATGTAACACACTGGCTCCTTCCAATGAGCCATAAATGAATTGGGAAGCAGGACCCTAGTAAATGACCAAAGGGTGGATAAGGTCCCTGAGACCATTATTCTGGTGCGTGTGCTACAGGAGCCGTGGATGAACACCCCTTGGAGGACATTTGCAAGTATGCTTACCCCAAACATGCCCTGACTCCAAGACAAGGTGTATAGGGAAGCAACAGCCTTCCTAAACTTGCTCTCAAAGTCCGCCTCCTGTTTGTATAGGCCAAACATGGCCGCTGTTAGAATAAACATTCCAATATAAACCTCAGAAGACAATAGTAATAAATAAGGCTCAAGAATGGCTTTATTGGATATATTTTAGGCAAGTTGATAGAAAACGGAATTAAAGAACCTCCCATTCTCAAATTCATTCCCTTATAGCTCTTTGCTGCAAGAATAGATTAGGCTCATCCTTCATGCCTGACACTATGTCTTTTTAATATTCTGTAAGCAAACCCCCATCATTCTAGGCCAGATTAAATTCCATAGTGGCTGAGCCACCAACCCAAAATCTAATTTTTTAAAAAACAGGTTATTGCTAATATGTGACAAACGAGTTGGGTAGCACCAGTTATGTCACCAACCACATGACTGATAGTCCCGCGGAGAACCATTCTCTCATCTTTGCGCCATTCCACAAATTCTCTACGCATTCACAGCTAGAGTTATGGCAGTGCTGCAAGTGAGCAGTAAGGACTGTCCCCAATATAGTGCCACGAACAAGGCCAAAGCCTGGCCTAGCTCACTTGCTGAGCTCATGGTTAAGGTTATGATCAAATTTCTTTTATAAAATAAACTAATTTATAAAGCAAGCAAACTAATTACTTATTGTGTTTTTTCTGATTTAGAAAATGAAACTGTATTTGAAGTTGCCATTTTCTCATTTTTAAAGCATTTTCTGAGAGTTTAATAAATTAAAACCCTAAATTGAGCTCTTGAGTGACATCCACACTGTTGCAAATGAAAGTCTTGAGTCCCAAATGGCAAAAACTCAGAGGATTCGAGACACTGGGCGTTTGATACTATGAATCAATCTTCATTATTGAATCCCCAAATCCTTACCTATGACTTTTGTTGCTTGTGGCTTTCATGATTGGTCTGACTTCCAAAACTGACCTCCAAATTTGTGCACAAATTTAAACCGATATTCATGAGGTTGATGTGTGGATCCAGCTGGCCCTAATCTGTCACATCACCCCCTTGTAAATACAGAAACTCCTGGATCTTCTCGGAGCAGTGTGCACACTCTTCAGGTGTTTGCCAAGTCGCTTCCTCTACTGGGTATCCCTTCCATTCTACCAGAAATTGCTGGCAACCCCTGACCCAAAACTCCTTCAGGATCTGATCACCCTCATATTCCTGGTTGTTCTCCTCTCAGAGGTTCAGTGGCCCAGGCCGCTCCAGTCCCTTCCCTCAGAATCCTCAAAGTCGAGACCCATGGAAACTGGATGGGCTTTTGACCCTTCCAGGAGGTCCAATTCAAATTCCACCTTGTTAACAACCCAGATCACTCTATATGGGCATAAGAACTTCAGTCCAAGTTTATGGCTCCTCACTGGTATTGCATAATTCTTTGCCGCCACCAATAACCAATCCCCTAGAGCAAATGATGGGTCTGGTGCTCTCTGTCAATCCGCATATTGTTTTTACCATGCTGTGGCATGCTCCAGATTGTTTCGCAATTTCCTTCCAATCTCGTCCATTATTTAGATAATTCGTCCACCCCCTGGTAGACTCCACCATTTGATCCCACATCCAACGCTGAATTTGATCCATTATTAACAAAAAATGGTGACATTCCTGTAGATGATTGGTGGTGGTTATTGTAAGCAAACTTAGCAAATCTGATCCATGTATCCCAATTATCCTGCCAGTCTGAGACATAGAATTGGAGGTATTGTTCTATTATCTGGTTTCCCATCTCTGTTTGTCCATCAGACTGGGGATGGTAAGCCAAAGCCCTACATGGGTGAATCTTCAAATTACTGAGCAGACTAGACCAGAATTTCAATACAAATTGGGGACCACGATCTGAAATAATCTCTGCTGGTAGGTCATGATGGGCTAATATCTCATCAATAAAAACCCTTGCGGTGTCCTTGGCTGAGAATTTTGAGGTACATGGGAAAAACTTGGCATATTTTGTTAACTGATCAATGACAACCATTATTGCATCCTTCCCCTAGATCTTAGGTAATTATGTAATGAGTTCCATGCTGACTGACCCCCACAGCCAATTTGGAATCTGGAGTGGGACTAACTTACCTGCAGGTTGCTTTCATGAGGGCTTCAAGCGCGCAAAAACAAAGCACTCTGCCACATATTTCTTTATATCTTTTTGCAGTCCAGCCCAGGAATAATTCCATTGCACCAAGTCAATCATCCTTGTGACCCCCGGATGTCCCACTAGTGGGTGGTCATTCAATGCCTGCAGCACTTCCCACTGCAGTGATGGGTTCAGAACCCATATCTGCGAGTCATGACATATTTTCCATTGTTTTTTCCATATGTATGATGAAGGCTGTGCCGCTGGCCCTCTGTTGTTTCTGCCCATAACTGTCACCCAAGTGAAGGCCTCCTTTTCTTTCTTCAGATTTCCTTCTAAAGTTCATCCTCCTCACTCACCATCATAGCAAATTGGTCTTCCCAGAACATGGTTGCTATGTTGTACTTCACCAACTCAGCCTTCTCATATGCTAGCCCCACATCCCAGCTCAACCAATTGGCTATGGTTTTAATGGCTTCTGGATGGTATTCCACTCGGAAATCATATTGAGTCAGCTCCACATTCCAACATGCTTGCCGCTGATTTATTTTCCTGGGCTCTCAGTAATATTTTAGTGCCCAATGGTCTGTGCGAACTATGAAGGGGTGACATGCGTACAACAAGTGGTGCTGCCACTCCTGCAGCTCTGAAACCAATGTCAGTAGCTCCTTGTCATATATTGGGTAATTTGTTTCTGCAGGGATCGTTTTCTGACTGAAATAACACGCTGGGTGCTCCAAACCATATTTCCCCTTGTTAGAATTGCAGATGACCACATAGTCCAACCCTTTGACAGAATATGAGATTCAACAATTATGTTATAATTGTAGAGGGTTAGCAATAATGGCTGACTGATGAGAATATTGTCAGGCAGAATCCCCAATGATATTGGAGGTTGCTGACTATAAATTATTGTCAGGAATCATCCTCGATAATAATTATGGCCATCAACAGATGATAATTTTGACAGGAATCATCCTAAATGCTAATTGAGGCTGCCAACAGATGACAATTTCTTCAGGGAATCATCCCTGAGGACATTTGAGGCGCTGATAGATGATAATTTCGTTGGGCATCATCCCCAATGAAATTAAGCAATAATTTGATATTGGAATAATCCCCAATAGTCAAATTATAGGAATCATTCAGAACGGAATGGATTGGAGTCAAAAGAAAATACCAAAACGTTTGAATGCTGGAGGAAAAGTGGAATTGTTATTGGTCAAAACAATTGGTTTTGTGTACCTAATACCAATTGTTTGGACCGCTGAACGCCTGAGGATTACGCTGCCTAGAAAACCTAAGGCAACGGTACCTGATGAGATTTGGTGTCTAACACTAAGGGTCAAAACCAGTATAGGAGCACAAATATTTTCATCAGACAGGTGAAAAGTTTTGTGCCAATACTAACTAAAAAACCCAAATAATTCCCTCATAAAATTAGATTCAAATTGATAATAATTTTTATTGTTTAACATTGGTTGTTTAAACATTACTCTTAAGAGAAGAGTGCAAAGATCAGATATCCTAGGTTAGTTTTATCAAAAATCTCCGCTTGGCTCTGCAAAAAGGGAATAGGGAAAGTGTTCCCTACCAGTATCAAAATATCTTCAAGAGGAAGAAGCACCAGTTTAGCATTGAACTTACTCTCAACGTGGATTTTGGGCAATCAACTATAATAATAGTCTTCATACTATTATTGCCCCAGTCTATCAATCTCATTCAAATAATCAACGCCAGGATCTATGAATCTGTGCAGGTGAAATCCAGGGCTAAAAGCGAGCAACAAAGCCCAAGATTTTAACATTGGTGCTCATTACAGGGGTAGTTGAGTTGTCAAAAGCCAATTTAAAATAACAATGTCTTTTAAGGAAGAGCTTCAAAAGCTTTGGGCGGAGCTATAGGCCATCAATGAGAATGTGCTCAGCTCAGCTTCTTAGGCTGATGTTATTACATTGGAGGAGCATATGATCAAGATGGAGGAAATGCTCAAAAAACTAGGAATAGTTAATAATGACTTATGCGGAAAAGCTGCCTCTGAAAAGCGGAAAGAGGGCGAACTCATCAAGGAAATTTTATTTCAGAAGACCAAATGGAAAGTGGATTGAGAACGCCCCTGACAGTTCTATGAAGAGATGGCGAAAATGACCAAGCATATCAAGGAGTTGGAGAAACACCAATGTGATTGTAAACAATTTGAGGCGAATGATGCCAAAGCAAAAGCATGTGAAACGCCAAGCAATAAGACCTCTCTGCCCCAAAACATGCCTAAACCATTCGCTGGTGTGTCAGAAATGACTCCCAAAGTCACTCCTATGGCTTCTCGAGTAGCTGGGTCGGATCTCCTATTAGTGGAATGACTGAGGAATTTCAAAATATGACGAAATTGCCCACCTTTTCACTGGGATAACACCTTTGGCGTTCTTCCACTTATTTGAGATGACCATGTTTGGCTATGCAGACTGACAAAAAGCAGTAACTGTAATGAACTGCCTTAGCACAGACTGCCAAAATCTGGTGCTTCCTCACCTCAATGGGGACAATTGGTCATACATGGAAGCCAAAGCCGCCATTATGTTGGAGTTTGGAATCCCTATTCAGATGGCAAATCATAAACAAGAGTTCATGTGTACCCAATTCCACAAAGATGAGACCCTGGCTAGTTTCGCTGACCAATTTATCAAGAAGCCCAGATCTTGGCAGGGGCAAAAGTGCTAGATGATTTTGATGCATGCATTGCCATGAAGTTGGCACTTCGGCCCTACCACAAATTGCATCAGATTATGGCAGCAGCACTAATAACCAAAATAACGACCTCACAGATGGTGGACTATCTGAAGATGTTGGGAGCAATTTTTGATGCACCCAATCAATCTTATAACGAAATTCCAACTGAGGACGATCACACTTTGGTGGAATTATAAGATGATATTTTAGAAAACATTGAAAAAGTCAAAAAAGTCATTATTCAGTAGAATCAAGTTGCAATGGGGAAAACCCCCAATGGATCCAAGTGGAAGAAGAAATCAACTAGCCATTATTGGAAAGATGGAATGATGGGACAAATTGCCACCCAAAATTGGCAGAAGAAATCATGACAATTTGTAAATGTTGTGATTTTTCAAGAGGAGGATGAAACTGCCCAAAATTTGGGAAAAGGCCTTGCAGTCTAGATGTGGAACTATCTAGCACTGCAAGAGAACCTGTTCCACCAGATATCTAAATGGAAAAAGCCATTGGCAGGACCAGCTCAGGTTGCAACTGGGTCTGCCATGAGAAGCCCCAAGGTATTAGATGAGATCATAATCTGAGGTGATTAATCCAGAGAATAATAGATGAAGTCAGTTGAACTTAAATTTGTTGTTTAATGAGCAAAACGTGAGAAATACCAAAAATAGCATCTGATTCAGACTACTTTAGCAAAGAAAAACGTTACCAAATTAATCTATGCAAATAGTGGATCATTCAAATATCTATCAACAGATTTAATCAAATGTTTGAATTGGCAATTAAAGCTGAGAAATAGGATCTGATCTAGACAAATTGGGATAGAGAAAAATGTATCCATTGACAAGAAATAAGATCAGATCCTGACGAATTTTGGATTAAGAAAACGCCATTTGAACTTCTAGTGCCATTTGAACTGTTATATGGGCGGAAAGCTGCATTACGGTAATTTTGTATTCAGCAGTAGAACCATATTTGGGGATGAGTGCCAAACAATATCTATCTGACTGGCCAATATTCTGATTGAATTTCAATCTCATTTATTCAAAACAGCTTTGAAAAATTAAAAAAAGGAAAAAAATGAGTTGGACGCCTATGAATGGAGCTATTTGAAATTATCAAGTTGGCAAATGATGCCTATATAATTGAATATTGAAGATTTTCAAATAGGCAATAGGTCCACACAAAATACTTAAAGTATTGATCTCAAGAAAAAAATATATAAATATATAAAAAAAGGAAATGCTAAAGATAATAAAAATATGCATAAAAAATAAAAAAGTAAAAAATATTAAAAAACAATTTTAATTTAAACAGTAATTCATCTAGTGATATTCCCACCTACTGAGCATGAGGGAGGAAAATTAGTGGGCATGAGTCCTGAGCATTGGCAGGATCAGAAAGGGCTGAAACTAGGTCCACCGGAATAGTCTATATCAACGAGATGTTGAAACCCATCCTGGGGTTTGGACAAGTGGCAAGAGTTCCAACAATCCGTCCTGGGGTTTGTACAGGTGGCAAGATTGCCAACAACCCATCCTGGAATTTGTACAGGTGGACCAGTTGATCTCTCACAACTGATGCAAAGATGGGACTGGCGCGGCATGATGTCATGGGAACTGCGCTCAAGAAGAGGTGGCAACGGATAGAATCAAGGATATAAAGTCATTAAACTGAGCATAACATATGGGCGTTGAGTGCAGATAGAGCTGCACTACGCTGAAGACATAGAAATATGACAAACCAAATATGAGCTCCAGCTTAGATGGCTTCTATTCCTGAGGGTTCTATCTTCTGTTGGATATCTGGTCAAGAAGGGGGATGTGTCAGAATTGTAGATGACCACATAGTCCAAACCTTTGACCAAATATGAGATTTGACAATTATGTTATAATTGTAGAGGGTTGGCAATAATGGCTGACTTATGAAAAAATTGTTAGGCGGAATCCCCAATGATATTAGAGGTCACTGACTATGAATTATTGTCGGGCATTATCCCTAATAATAATTATGGCCGTCAACAGATGATAATTTTGTGGGAATCATCCCCAATGCTAATTGAGGCCGCCAACAGATGACAATCTCGTCAGGGAATCATCCCTGAGGACATTTGAGGCGCTGATAGACGATAATTTCAGGGCGTCATACCCAATGAAATTAAGCAATAATTTGATATTGGAATAATACCCAATAGTCAAATTATAGGATTATTCAGAACGGAATGGATTGGAGTCATAAGAAAATACCAAAATGTTCAAACGCCAGAGGAAAAGTGGAATCGTCATCAGTCAAAACAATCAGTTTTGTGTACCTAATACCAATTGTTTGGACCGCTGAACGCCTGAGGATTACGCTGCCTAGAAAACCTAAGGCAACGGTACCTGATGAGATTTGGTGTCTAACATTAAGGGTCAAAATTAGTATAGGAGCACAAACATTCTCATCAGACAGCTGAAAAATTGTGTGCCAATACCAACTATAAAAACCTCAAATAATTCCCTAATAAGATTAGATTCAAATTGATAATTTTTATTGTTTAACATTGGTTGTTTAAACATTACATTTAAGAGAAGAGTGCAAGGATCAGATATCCTTAGGTTAGTTTTATCAAAAATCTCCGCTTGGCTCTGCAAAAAGGGAATAAGGAAAGTGTTCCCTACCAGTATCAAAATATCTTCAAGAGGAAGAAGAACCAGTTTAGCATTGGACTTTACTCTCAACGTGGATTTTGGGCAATCAACTATAATAATAGTCTTCATATTATTATTGCCCCAGTCTAACAATCTCATTCAAATAATCAACTCCAGGATCTACGAATCTGTGCAGTTGAAATCCAGAGCTAAAAGCGAGCAACAAAGCCCAAGATTTTAACACCCCTTCTGTAGGAGTACTGCTCCCAATGCAAAATTTGAGGTGTCTGTTTACACTACATAGGGTTTTCCTGGATCTGGATGGGCAAGGACTGGTGCCAAAATGAGCTTCTCTTTCAGCAAGTTGAATGCCCGCTCCTCTTCTTTCCCCATATGAATGGTACCTTCTGAGTCAGTCGTGTAAGTGGCAGGGCTAACTCTGATAAATTCTTGATGAACCGCCTGAGGAAATTTATAATCCCCAAAAAACTTCTCAACTCTGTATGATCGGTTGGAGCCTTCCATGCGCGCACTTCCTGAATCTTATTGGGTCATATCCTCAGGCCTTTCCCAAATATCACATTCCCTAGAAACCTGACTGACTCCCAGTTAAACTCATATTTTGAAGGCTTCAGCCATAATCCTGCCTCAGTCAATGCCTTCAGGACCTCCCACACATTCTGTACATGAGCCTCCTTGGAATGTGAGAACACCAGGATGTCATTCATATAAGTGATACAACATTAGCCAATCAACTGATAGAGTACTCAGTTGATCATTTGTTGAAATACTGCCAGGGGCATTGCACAGCCCAAATGGCATAACTTTGATATTGGAACATTCCAAGATGGCACTTGAATGCCGTGTATCTTTGGTGCTCCGCCTCACAGGGACCTGGTTGAATGCATCTGCTAAATTGAGCTTGGTTTAGATGTTGCATCCTGTGACCATTGGCAAGATATCCTCCATTAGTGACATTGGGTAAGGATCTGGTTCCATGACCTTATTTAACCTCTGGTAATACACGCATGGCCGCAACTCTCTGCTTGCCTTGAGCACAAGCAACACTAGAGATACCACAGCTAATTTTGATGGCTCAATCAAGCCTTTGCTCAACGTTGAACTCACATGGTCCTCCAAAGCGGCCTTGGCTTGCTCATTTAATGTTAAAACTGGGCAACCATGGAGAAATTCAGACTCTTCCCTAAATTGGAAAGAGAATGCAAATGGCCCAGTAGAGGAAAACGGCGAATCCTTTTTTGGACCAAAGACCCCACAAAATCTTGGTATTCTGCAGGTAAGACCTCTTCCTGCATGGCCCCCAGGGTTTGAGGCTCACCTAACTTCTGGTTTCCCAATAACAGTTTCCACTTCATCAGTGGACCATTTCTTGGGTACAAGGTAATGATACTGGCAGGCACATCAATCTGGGGTCTGAACGAATGCCACCGCCGCATCCCAAACACTACTAGGTGGGTCAGGTTCTCAATATCACAAAATTGCATCAAAAACCCAAATGGGGCCTGATATACCTTCACCAAAGGGCATATGCGAAGGATGGCACCCTTTGTGAGGCTTTGGCAAAAACCACCACCAGTCCTTTCTGAACCTGCAGCTTCAAATGCTCTTCCAATGCCAGTTCAACGTAATTCTCTTCCGCCCCAGTATCTATCAGGGCCATCGCCCTTTCCATTCCACCATCCGTATGCAACTCTATGGGGATAAACAGCTGAGAATAAAGCAAAGAAGGTGATTTATTTTTAGATGAGTCTTTCACTTGCGAATTGGCTGATGGAAATTTCGACATACCCCCTTGGCGTCCTCCCCCTTGAACATTTCCTACGTTTCTTGGGGCTGGGTGCCACCCCCTTGACTGGAATGGCTGCTTACCAGGAATTGTCCCTTCCCAGGTGATATTGATTCCTCCCACCAGTACCATGCCAGTGCTGATTGTTTTTGACTTGAACTGCTAAAGCCACTTCCTACCAAAGCATCGCTTGGACCTTTGCTGCTGCCAAGGCTGCCAGCAAATCTGCCTGCAACCCCTGGAAGAACACTCGTGAGGATTGGGAATCTGTAACTTGTCTGCCTTTGTCAGTGGATGGAAGACCTGCGCATACTCTTCTACAGAGCTATGACCCTGGGTGACTGTTAATAATGCCAACAAGGCCTCATCTTTTGCTTCATCCGGAGATGCTGCCTGGTCAATCAACTCCACACACTCCTCCATGGAATTTGGCAAACTATCCTGCTCCTCAATTAGGTCCTGGAACCATCCTTCCAATTCTGGGGGTAATGCATCCACCACCTGGGCTAGTTGGAGTGTGAGAGGGGATTCCCCCCTGTTGCCTGCACCAGCCATGCCTGGAAACGGATCCACATCATTAACTGATGAAGTTTATATAATGCCTCCATGGATAATGACACATGACCAATAGGTGGTTTAGGTTTCACCTGGACCACTATGGTTTGCTGAGTTGTTGCCCCCATAATTGTCCCATTTTGTGTAGCAAAAATGCCAACAAAAATCCCACCATAACCACAGTCAAGAGATGTCAGTTCCATTCCTCTCTATTGGTAACCACCACTTCTTCCTGGGGCCCCCACAAGGCAGAGAGAAAGGTATTTGAGTTTCGTTTTATGTAATGCACAGGTTCTTGCCAATATGTGACAAATGAGTTGGGTAGCACCAGACATGTCACCACCCACATGACTGATAGTCCCATGGAGAGCCACCCTATCACACACACGCCATTCCCCAAATTCCCTCCGAATTTACAGACTGGAGTTCTGGCAATGCTGCAAGCGAGAAGTAAGGCCTGTCCCCAAGATAGTGCCACGAACAAGGCCAAAGCCTGGCCTAGCTCACTTTCTGAGCTCATTGTTTGGGCTATTCTGATTAGATTTCTTCTTACAAAAATATCTAATTTATAAAGCAAGCAAAATAATTCTTCATTGTGTTTTTTCTGATTTAGAAAACAAAACTTTATTTGCAGTTGCCATTTTCTCAGTTTTAAAGCATTTTTCAAGACTTTCATGTACAACAGTGTAGATATCATTTGAGAGCTTAAGTTAGGGGTTTAATAAATTAAAACCCTAACTTAAGCTCTCAAATGATATCTACACTGTTGTACATGAAAGTCTTGAGTCCCACATAGCAAAAACTCAGAGGATTTAAGACACTGGGCATTTGATATGCTGGATCAATCCTTGTTCTCAAATCTCTGAATCCTTACCTATGACTTTTGTTGCTGATGGTTTTCATGATTGGTCCAACTTCTGAAATCCAACCTCTGGATTTGTGCACGAATCAAACCAATATTCACAAGGTTGATGTGCGGATCTGGCTGACCCCAATCTGTCACAATTTGATTCTGATCTGAATCCACCTTTAACCTAGAACCTACCCACTTTAAACCATCTGGTTTGACCCCAGGCCTGATGTAAGTTCTAACCACCGTTCTTCCCCAGTCTCAGTCCCAGCCTGGGGTCTAGCCAAGACCAATGCTCTCACCTCCTCCTTCTTCCACACCAGCTTTTCCTGTCTTATCAAAAATCAAGGCAATCTGATGTTGAGGGAAAACCTCAACCATCACAAGAGAGTGAAATCACGTGAAATAATTTTTGCCCTGACAATTTAGAAGACTAAGTAAATCGAGATGATGACGTCGCCTGAAATCAGTATGAAAATTAACCCTCTTTTATACCTTTGGGGGGATATAATTTGCATTCCGCCAATGATGTGACAAATGACTAAACTACCTTATTGTGATGAGAGCATTCAAAATTTGAATAAAAATATTAACAAATCAGGAAACCATCTGATTTCAGGAGTCACTTAAAAACTGATGCAAGGCGCATTGTAGGAGTGTCATTGCTCAAACCTGAAATCAACCAGACTATTACCAAATTTGGTAACAATCAGTATTGGAAGATGATACAATTCCCAAAATGTTGAAGTGAGGTTGGATTAAAGGTCCCTGGACATCCAAAGTCAGGGCAACCACTACAAGAAGGAGCTTGCAGATACAAGAACTGGCTCAAAATGGATGAAGTCACTAAAGAAGCAGTTAGACGCACTATAAACTAGGGGATCTTGAAAATCACCCATAATGAAACCTATATTAAACCCTTTTTCAGTGTTCATTTATTTTTCTATCTTGATTATCTCTTGAAGTATGTATTTTACCTTTTACATCAATAAAAAACCCTTCCACAAAATCTTAGTTTTATCCTTTTATTTTCACTTATAATGGTTTAAATGAGCTTATCATCAGTATCCAGTCAGGGATAAGTCAATATGCAGAATACAGTACCAGTCTGAGATCTGCTCTGCTTTAACAAAGAAAATCTATATTGCAGATACCTTGGAGCTGAGCTTCTGTTGAGATTTTTGCCCATATTCCCAGCCTGCTAGATTACCTGATATTGCTAGGGGAAAATTCCCTAAGGCGAAGTGAATTGAAAATTGGTTGGCCTGAGTTTCAGAGGAACTACATTTGGGGGATTTTAGGATATTTGCCTGGTTGTATCCATTGGGGATCAATCTGGATAGATACTTAAAATCTCATTGGGCGGAGTTGCCAACGAGATAGGGTCATCTGATAGTGATTAACTATCAGGTGTACTGTTTGGGATTGGTGTAAGTCCCGGGGAATGTCCTCTGGGTGTTGACTGGGCCATTTTACCATTTCCGAGTAAGAAGGCACCAAAGAGGATGGCTGTACCCCTTGTTACCCAGGGCGATCTCGCTCACATAGTAGATGAGCGCTGTGTAACAACTCTCCCAATTCAGATCCCATTATCAGTACCCACACTAACCTTGGCAGAACTGTTATGAGGAATCATTGAAATCTGCACCAA